>JARHVA010005859.1:752500-800000 GCA_037957365.1 Torreya grandis
TATAATATTTTAAGGGGTTGTTTTCAAGTTATGAAGGTTTTAGTGCTTCCAAAATCTTTGTTTCTATGTGTAGGTTGAGAGCTAAAAAAAAAAAAATTTGAGGTGATGAAATAATTTAAAATATTTATATTTTATTTGGTTTTTTACATCATTATTTACCCTTACATAAAAATTCTAACTTTTAAAAAATATAAAAATTGAATAAAACAATATTTATTTGACTATATCTTCATTCTTCTTGATTGTAATAGACTTGTACTATCCTATCAATCTTGGAACATGAACAATGATATTCCAAATAAAGATAATTTAAAATTAAAAATAAAATAAAATACATTCTTAAAATTATTATAATGTATCCAAAATAATAATAAAAGTTATATTTATTCATAAATCTCCAAAACTCATTACACATACTCCTATAGAACTTCAAACCTTATCCTTTATTTGTTAATTTTCTTGGCTCCTCATCTGATGGTTTGAAATTTATATATTTTTTAATTATTCTTAAACTTGTTTTATTATTTTTTCATGTAACAATAATCTTTCAACAACTCATGACTTATCATCAAACATACTTAATTTGGCCTTTCACCTACATTAGATGCATTAGATTCATGTTAGAACAACTTTAGACTAAATATAAAATTGATAGACACTTATAAATTATTTATATACCTTAAATATCCATAAATTAAGGATATAAAACATTATAAAAAATTCAAACTCTTAATAAAAAATTTGAAATATTGAATTTCCAATTTTGGTGGGAAACCTAGAAACACCACCAAATGACCTAGAAATGACAAATGAAACGTGGAAAAGGCTTGTTATTGAAAAAACATGAAATTTTCATTTTATATAATACCTAAAAAATCAAACATTGATCTATAAAACCAAAATTTACATTATATTTGATGATGATCCTACATCAAACTCCCCAAGTGGAAATTTTTTGAGCTCTAGCTCAAATGAAGCTTCTTCCTTGTCTTCCAATTATTCTTACCTTATTTTATTTCTATTATATTTATCTAATTATTTATCTTCTCATTCCATTTACTTGGTCTCTTCTTTGTTTTCTGATCCTCTTCAACTAGTTTCTCGTATATGTGAACATGTCTAATTGATCCACATTTATGCATTGTCTTTGTTGCCTTCTCTTTTGATACACCTACACATAAAACAAACACATTAAGGTAATAAACCATTTATTCATTATGCATTTGAATCATCTTCAATCCTTATTCCCTATTTTCATTATACTCATTCTTTTTTTTCACATCATAGGCTCTCTAATGTTCCATGTCGATTATCTTTACTGTGTTTTATTCATTTATGAATATGATTTTAATTCTCTCTTACATGTGTTGCCTTACATTGGTTTCATATTTCTCACCTTATAATCATTTCTAAATTTTATGAAATTCATTTACTATGCAATATTCCTGATTCTCCTTTTTTCTCATCTTGATTTGATTTCTTTGTGTCTTACCTTGTATCTCCATCAGATTCATATTCCTTAATAGCTTTTTGTCTTCTTTAGTCTTCTGTTCGATTGTCTCTTCTTTGTTTTTGTCATAACCTACACCTAAATTCTTGTTCTCATTCATTTTTCCTACTCTTACTTCAATATATTTTCCTCTTGACTTTATTAAGGGTTTCTTACATACTTAATGCTTATTTAATCCTTTGAAAATTCTTTCCATGTGGTCTTTATGGGTTTGGAACAATGAATGACACCATGACAATACACAAAAGATGATTACCAAACAATGAAATTACTCAAATTGCCTTTGACTTCTTGGTTTAACTTATTATGTTGTTTTTTTGTAGTTTACTCTTCATATAACTTGATTATCCTTGATCATCCATAGCTGATATGAATTTGTTTCCTTGGCCTATTCTTGGACTGATATTTCCCTTCATCAAACCTGATTTCTTCTCCCAATTTTATTCTTCATGGAGAGTTTGATTGTTCTCCTCCTTTCCTTATTTTATCTTTAGCTCTTGTGTCTTACCTCTTTTCTTTTCATTCTGGCCATGAAGTATGTATTCCCACTATATCTCTATACCATTATATTCATAATGTCTTCTTGGTTTTTTCACTTTGGTGACCTCTTCTTGCCCATGTTTTATTCTACTATGAGTTCTTGATCTTTTGGTCTTGATTCTGATCTAAAATTTTCTATCTTTCCTTTTTTGTTATCTTGAAGTTGTTCTTGAATTATCTTCATCATCACTCTTTTCTTCCTTTGAACTATTGACTATCCATTCTTTTATCTTCATCCTTTTTCACAATTTTATGCATAACATGATCCTATCAGTTTTCCTACATCAGGTCATGACTTCACTTGTTCTTTTTTACACATAGACTTGTCCATTTTTTTTTCTATTAATTGTCTTGCAATCTACTTATAATGCCTTTAATAACTTTGTTCATGTATTTCAAATGCCTTGATTGTCTCACATGATCTTGTCTCTTTATTTATCTTCTCATTTGTGATTTCATCTTATTTCACTTCAAATTCATTATGGCTATTTTTTCCATTAACTTGGTTATATTAATATCCTATTTAATTAGGACTTCTTCCATATACTTCTCATATTTTTCTTTCTCTGTGGGCTGCCCAAATTTGTTTTCTTCCTCTTTGTTTAAAAAATATAATTTAGATTTTTCATATGATAACCTCATTATCTTGTTGTCTTCTAAGACAAATTTATTATTTTAATTCACCTACTACATTTTATTCTTATTACTACCTTCTAGAAATTGTTTAAGCTTATGACATGGCATATTTCTTCTACAACTAGTTATTTGTGATTCATTACTAACTTGTCTTCTTTGCTATTGTCAATTTTTGAAACTTCAAATTGGGAACTCTCTTAAATACCCTTCATAACTACAATCACACATTTATATACATTGTTCGAATCAAAATATTGAGACTTGATTGCCTCTTCAATTTCCTCCTTGGGTTGCTCTTTTATCACCCTTATCATATTTTTCTAATTTTTGATTTCTTGTTGCCTCCCTTTTCCTTTTTGAAATCTATTAGATTGGCCACTTGACCTCATTCTTCATTTTTACGAATAACCCTTTTATTTATTTATTTCATTCTTCCAAACATTTCCTTAAAAGTTTTAAAGCCTATTTTATCTCATCTATCTCTTTTTGACTATCTTCTTCTTTTCTTACCTCATTCATTTTATTCTTTTGATTATTTTCTCTTTTCAATCCTTGCATTTATTTTCTAGTTCTTCTTCTTATTATTTCATCTCCACGTCTATGTCTATTTTACATTTTATTTCATCTCCACGTCTATTTGATCTTGAATTCCTTTCTCTTAAGCCTTAATGTGCTCTTCTTATCCTCCTAAGCCTCAATGGGATGTAAGACTACAAAACCTTTTTCAAATTATCTTTTCTAAAATCACATTCAAACCATTTCACTCTTATATATATATATTTCTCCCACTCTGATCAAGAGTTTTTATTGTGATTTGATACCAAACTGATATACATAGACTTTTTCTAAGCTTTGTTTTGAGTATTATCATGCTGATACTAGCCTTCTTCCTTGATTGTGACCAACACAAAATAGATTATTATGTCTTATTTATTTTATTTATATAATTATATAATATGATTAATTATTTAAACCTTAATGTAACTTTATTTTTCCCTATAGACTTCATTCTTTCAAACAATCACTAAACAATCCTATTAGGCCTTGACAACTAGACTTATCGACTAAATTTGAATGATATTTTGTATTTTTAGATTATTTCATATTTGAAATAAGTTTTATTACATAAAATTTAGTCTATTATACCTACCTATAAAGTTTCAAGTCATTTGGTTTAGTCATTTTATTTTAACGGTGAATTTAGTGCTACAAATAGGGATATTAAACCTTATTATAGGAGTACAAGTGTGAGGTTTGACCATAAATCTCGTTATATATGTATAAAAGCTTTGAAAAAAAATTTAAAGACTCAAAATAAATTTAACCAATCTATCTAAAAAGTTAGTTCATTTTCATGATTAGACTTTTTAAAATTGAGGTTTTTATACTGCTAAAATAGGGGTTTTAACCTTCTTAATATGGACTGCAAGTCTTAGTTTCTCCAATAAATTCATCGCCAGGTGCATATAAACCTATAAATAAGTTTTTATAGGTAAAAAAATATATAATAAAAATCCCTAAAGAGTTTCATCTCATTTTAATCATTCATTTCAAAGTTATGATTTTTTTAGTCTTCTTAGACCCTTCTTAAAATCCTCACTTACAGGTCTACTAACTGTATTTTTAAAATATATTCCTCTATATAGCTCCAAAAAAATTGAAACAAGATTAAAAAATTTATAAAAATATACATTTATCTATTCTCAAAATATCAAAGTATTTTATGGTTTTATTTTCAAGTGGTTTTAGTTCTCCTAAAACTAGAGTTTTTATGTTTAGGTCAAGACCTAACAAACATGGATAATTTGAGTTTGATGAACTATTTTTCAAGTATTTATATTGGAGGTGTTCTATACCAACATTATATACCCTTACATACTATTTTTTATTTTGAAAACAAAAGTAATAAGTGATTAAAAACATGTTTCCTTGATTATATCTCCACTCTTCTTGACTATAACAGACCTATACTATCTTATCAAGCCTGAAACATGTAAAATGTTTTTAAAAAGAAATAAAAGATATTTTACAATATAAAATACATTAAATTAAATTTTTAAAATTTTATATTGTATCCAAATAATAATAAAATTTCACTTTATTCATATATCTCTAACATTGATTAGAAAGACTTTTCTAGACTATTCTAACCTCTCAAAAAAACTTACAATTTCAAACATTATCCTTTATCTATTACTTTGATTGGATCCTCGTTTAATGGTAAAAAAATTATCTTGTTTTTAATAATACATAAAATTAGTTTCTTATTTTTGCATATAACAAGAATATCTCAACAACCTATGACTTATCATAAAACATACTTAATCTGGCTTTTCACTTATGTTGGATGCATCTAGATTGGTGTTAGGAAAATTTTAGATTCAATAATTTCTTCTAAGGAATTTTAACACATTAAAAAACACTAAATAACCATTACATATGGATAAATACCTTTACAACATGTCTAAATACTTCAAACACTTAACAACAAATTTAAATTTTTGAATATCTAGTTTTGGTCGAAAACTTAGAAAGACCCCCAAATGAGCTATAAATGATAAATAAAACCTAGAAAAGGATCCTTATTGACCAAAAATGAAATTTTAATTATAATTAATATCTAACAAAAAAATTAATCTATCAAACCAAACATTACATTAGACTTGATGATGTTCTTGCATCATTAATAAAAAAAAAATGTTTATAAAATCAATTACCAAAGCAACTTCATGAAATGCAACTTGCATAGCTACATTATGTGATCTTTGATTGTAATTTATTTACACTATTAACATTTATATTAGCATAATGGAATCTATATTTAAAAAATAATGTTATTTCACTGATACATTGACCATTACAATGAATATTTTGTAATCACATTATAAATAATAAAACACAATGGTATTTACATAATAAATGATGCAAAATAATAATCTAACATGCTTAAATTTATCCCCCACCATGTAATATTTTAAATATGGTGAAAACATATATTATAAGCTGTATATTTCATTAATTTAGTATTATTACACTAGGCTAATAATATTTGTGACAACACGTTACACTCCCCTTATTTTTTATAGGTTTATATCCCTAAGAAGAACATATAGGGTTTGAAAGAAAAAATATATTTATTTTATTTTTTCTCATGTCATCAAGGTTAATGATTAAAAATAAATCAACTAAATTTTCCCATAGGTGATTGTATAGTCATTGTGTCACACTTTCACCAAGGTCATTTTTGACCATTAATTCAATATCAACTTGTGACACTAACCCAATCCTATATAACTAAATCAATAGATACAATAGATTGGTTCTTGAACTGAGTGAACCACATGAATTTTTATCCCTGATTTACACTTTAGAACATAATAAAATTAAAACAATCAATTTGAAAAGCTAAGTAACATGATCACCTTATTACTTTTCATATTTATCATATTTCTATATCAAATTATTAAAATCAATTGCCAATATTTTATAATTAGATGTAAGTTTGAATTCCATATTTTGTATTGTAAATTATGTTCTAAAATTGTATCATAATTAGATTTATCTAAACCATTAATCCAAATTACGTTAAACCATATTCATAAACTTGTACAAAGGCAAACCCCTAGTTCTTCCCTTAGGGATTCATCCTTATAATATTTCACATTTTTATATGTAGGTTTTTTTATTTTCCCTAAAAATAGGCCCTAATATGAACATGTTGAATGAATATTATTGGTTAAAATAGTTAATGAAATTTATTTTTTATTTTTTTATACATTGATATTATATATTTCATTGATCAATTATATAAATAAATGGGTAACCATAATCAAGTCTAAATTCACTAATAAGGCTAAGCTTACCCTTGAAAAATATCAATCTTTCTTTTATTATTAGTTTTATAATATCTAATCCAAGATACCTATTGTTACCACTATATTGTAAAAAAAATGCATGACTCATCTCATTCCTCCCCGTAATTACCCAACTGATAAAAACAATGATCATGGTTCCAATATTGGCCCTACCCTTATAATGGGTCTTTTATTCTAATAGTAAAAACTAAAGAACCTTAACATATTCTTATTTGACACCCACCACCACCTTCCAAACATTAATCAGCCAAAAACGTATGACATCATGGATAAACTCAAAAATATTTATGCCAAAATTTCTTTATTTAAATTACTTCAGATAATGCCTATTTACAAAGATCTATTTTATACAACATTACTTTAATTGAAATGATGTATAACCACCTTACCTAGGTACTATTATCAATACACTATGATGGATGGAATAAATCATCTCATTTGAATAATACTATTTACCTCCTAAACACATTATAGATCAACATATACCATAATTTATTATAGTTCAAGCATGGAACAATATTTCTAAGGGAGTTTTGGTGCGTAATGGATTAGGGATAAATATTTGTAACATTTCATTATTTAATATAATTTTTATGAATGGAGATGATCCCATTTATTCAAAAGTGAATATTTGAGGACTTTAAAAAAATTATGCTAAATGTAGTAGGAAAAACTATTTTACATATAAAAGTAGGCCTTTGAATGATAACCATGGTTTGTTAGGTCATGCCTAATGACCATAATTAAAATATTATTTTAAGAATACCATGGATCCATTAGATTAACATAGTTTATTATAACTTACATGCATGTTTAAAATGTATTCACAAAGGATACATATATACATGCCCTTTGGATAAGGAATGATTCATGTGTTTATCCTTAACCCATCCTTAGAATCATTGCATTCTTCATATGAAACCATATTTTAAAAAATTTAAAGCAACTCAACTACCAATTTCTTCTTATAATTTAATTACATCATCATCAATATATAATATTAAAAATAGCTTTGTTCTTTATTATATACAAAAAGGGGATATGAAATACAATGATTGGGAAAACATGCACAAGGAATTATTAACCCCATCTAGTAATATAATTTTAAAATATTAAAAGGCCTTAGTTACATAAAATAATTAGACAAAAATAATAATGGAACACCTACATTGAAAACTATTCATATAAATTTCTTCAAATTAGATCCTCAATCAACATGGAAATTTCATTACACATCTACATTGAATTTGGTATACCTTGATAAAATTGATGGCACAACTTATGATTTTTTTTTGAAATTATGTGAATTATAAGATGAAGAATCCCTCATTGAATAAATTGGGCTATATGAGTAACTCATAAAAATAGGTTTTTTCACTCAACTGCCTCCATGTAATACTTTGGATAAACTAAAGACACTAATTTCCACATTCGAGAAGATGGTCCATATATAATATAAAACAACATATATGGAAGAGAAAATAAATATTATTAAAGAAGAGATAGTATAATATTATTATGGAATAGATAAATATCCTAGACTTATATTGTTTGTAACCATGTTACAAAAGGATGAAGGAAAGGCACTCTGATAATTTATACTTAACTAATAATAAATATTTGTATATGATTACTTAGATATGCTAGGAATTGATACCAAAATTGCATTACATAATATTATACATTATCTAGATGCAAACCCAATAGAATAAATTATTTGTAAAATTCATCAAAAAAATGCATTATTAGTAGAGGAAGAGACACATGTTAGGATAAAAATGGATGATAAATAAATAACATGATTTTTGTGTAAAACAAATTTTGATGAGGCAAAAATAAACCTCATTATGTAAAAAAAAGTCCTTTTCATAGCCATATATCTCCCTAAAAACTAATTTATTTACAATATTTAGAACTCATATTTTATTTAAGGTGAAATGTAGAGTAAAAGTTTTTTCTATTATTTAAATCTTTATCTCCTCTAATTTTTAATAAACCTAACAAATACTGGGAAACGAGATGTCTCTTTTATCATGTACAAGCTCAAAGGAATCACTAATGAGGATATCAAAAGTTGAAGAATCAATATATTATCTATGGAGCATTTTTATACTCTTTGGAGTCCTACAATAGCTCAAGATTTATTTGTAAAATTATCTCGGATATTAATTATAACACTAACTCTAGAGTTCCCCATAAATTTATCTTTGGATTCTTTCAACAACACTATCTTCAAAATATTTAAACAACATTAGTTTCATACTCACTTGGTACATTATCTTTAGATGTTTTCATAAAAACTATTTTAATAGTCGAACAATAAACTAGCTCAATATTTACATAGAATATTAGCTTTGGAGATGCACATAACACTAGCTCTAGGTTTTCCTAGAATATTGGATCTGGGGACATTTAGTATTTTAGCTTAGGAGACACAAACAATGTTACAAATGAAGATCTAGATAATATTGAAGGATTTATTTTGGGATAGTTTTGTAAATATCTATATTTAATATTCCTAAAATAGTTAATTTCAAAAGTAGGAATATTATTAATAGTGTCATTTTTATAGGAATATATTTTGATAAATGTTTTAAAGACTTAATGAGATAATTTATTCAAAACAACTATTGGGTCCATACCTAATTCTTAGACCAATTATTGTAATCCAAGTGTGTTCCACCTTTATATCCTAGAAAAGTTAAAACTAATGTTTTTATGATTAATATCAATTTGAAGTTATAATTGAGTATTTTTATAGTGGTAAGTCTAGATTAAGGAATTGGTTAGTGATATTTTATTATAAATACAATATTCCAATTCAAATATAGTAATTTAAATATTATTATTGTAAATAGAACACATAATTATTTATTAGTCAAAAAATTTAAGAAATTTCATCCATTATTGAGAATTTCAAGTATTCCCACATTTCTAATTTTTCTAAATAGTTATTTCCAAGTCCTATACCAAAGATAAAGCAAAGGCCCAATCACCCTAAAGAAGAAAGACATAATTTTTTTAGTATTTGTAAATTAGTATTCTTTCAATTTCATTTCTAGTTTAAGTACATTTATATTTTTTTAATGTGTGTGACCTATAGACAATGGTGTGTTTTAAATTTCAATCATTTTATTTACTAGTTTCAACATTTACATTGAATCATTTTATGTTTATTTGCATTGATTTTATTTTGTTCAAGACAATTTTTATTTAGATTGGATTTGATATCAGCAAGTGTGACTGATTTTATTTCATTAATTAATTTAGTTTCATTAATTATAGTTTTCATAGATCATATTATTAATTATAATTATTATACTCTATTGCGTACATCTATAGGACACCACCCTAAATTGACATTATTAACTAAGTGAATAGGTTCAATTACCCTCATCATTTTTGGTGTCATTGTTATGATTTAAAATAGTGTTATTAGGGAATGCATTTTCATAATTTATTTCTTTGATAATTTCTTAATAAGTTTTCACTATAATTATATTTCTTACTTCATCAAAACATAAAAATTCATCTGTATGTAACAATGGGTAAAATTTTTTGTGCTAATTAGAGTAATTAAAACCTGGTAGGGATATTCTCATAGGAATTTTTTTTGATATAGTAATAAATATATTTGACCAATTGTTAGGTGTTTACCTTTATTAATTTTAATGTATGAATAGGAAAATATATCATTTTTGGCTATTTTAATATGTGAAAATATTATGATAAAATTATTCGTGAAAAATAATCTACATATTATAGAGGGCCCCCAAACGATATGCATATTTTATAAAGTCATGCCTAATGACTTTAATTATAATATTATTATAGGAATACCATGAATCAGTAACATAAAATTAGTTCTTTATACCTTGCATGTATGTTCAAAGTTTAACCATCAATGATAAATATATACAGGCCATTTGAATAAAGAACCATTCATGTATTATGTATTAACCCAACCTAGTAATAATTACATTCCTCATATGAAACCATATTTTTATGAATCAAAACCAAGTCAATACCAAATTATTATTTGATTACAATTATATATCATAAATAGATAATATTAAATATGGTTTTTGGCTTTAATATTTTCAAAAAATGGGATATACAGGACAAGATTGAGAAAACTTGTACAAGTCATCGTTAACATAATCTAATAATCTAATTGTAAAAGATGAAAAGGCCTTGGTTACATAAAATAATTAGACAAAAATAATAATGGAACACCTACATCAAATACTATTCATACATATTTCTTTAAAGTAGATCCTAAACGAACATTGAAAGCCCATAACACATCTACATTAAAGTTGGTATACCTTGAGATGATTGATGATACAACTTCCCCAAATATTTGGAAATTATATGAATTCAAATATGATGAATCCCTCATTGAATATATTGGGTTGTATGAGAAATTCCCTTCTTTATATCATAAGAATATGTTTCCTCACTCAATATCATCCATGACATACTTTGGAGAAAATGAAGACACTAATGTCTACATCAAAGAAGATGGTCCATATACCATACCTACAACATAAGATATCAAACATGAAATAACTCTTCAATGAAGAAATAATATAATATCTATAAGGGATAAAAAGATATCATATATCTATATTATTTGTAGTAATGTTATGAAATTATGAATTATAATCATTGTGAAAAGTTATACTTGAATACTGAGAAATATTCACATGGGTTAACTTAGATATTACAATAACTAATCTAAAAATTGAACTACATAATATTAGTGTGCATTAAATAGATTACCCAATACAAAAATATATTTGTAAAATAAATCCAAAAGTTGAATTATTAGTAAATTAAGAGAGACATGTCAAGATAAAAGTGGATGATAAATTAATAAAGTGAATTTGGTACAAATTGATGTTGATGAGGATAAAATAAGCCTCATTATATCCTAAAAACTACCCTCTTTTCACAGCCATCTATCAACTTAAAGCTATACTTATTTATAGTATTTATAAATCATAGCTGATTTAAGTTAAAATATGGTGTAAAACTCTCTATATTCTTTGGTTCTATCTATTCTCTAATTTGTTAATAAATATGACAAAATATGTGAAAATATCTCTTTTTTCATATATAGGCTCAAATGAATCATTAATGAGGATATTAGAAGTTGATGCATAAATAAACTAGATATGAAGTCATTTTATACCAGCTCCAAATTCATATATTAGCCACTAAATCCTTTACATAAATAGCTTTGAAGTTACTCAAAACACTATCTCTAGAGTCCCTTAGAAATTCAGCTCTTGATTCTTTCAACAACACTAGATCTAGAGTGTTTCAATAAACTTACTCTGGAGTCACTTTGTACATTAGCTCCAAATTTTTTTTAGAAACACTATCTCTTTATTATTCTAATACACTAGTTCCACATTTACACAAAACATTGGATCTCTAAATTCACATAACATTATCTCTATAGTTACTTAGAGTATTGGCTCTAAAGACATTGAGTAGCCTAGCTATGGATACCAAGAAACTATTACACATATAGATCTAGAAAATAATTAAGGATCTATTTTTAGATAGTCTTGAAAATAGCTATAGGTAGTATTCTTAAAATATTCAATTCATAAAACTCATATCTAAAAGTAGGCAAATTTTTTGATAGTGTCAATTTTTATTATGAATATATATATTTTTTTGAATATTCTTGAGATTTTATCATAGAATTTATAGAAATAAACTATTGGATCTATACTTGATTCTCATCAGTTAAGATCAAATATTTTAATCCAAGTGTGTTCCACTTCTCTATCTTAGAAAAGTGGAAACTAATATTGTTACAATAATAATATGAGTTTGAAATTGTAATTGAATTTTTTTATATTGTTAAGTCTATAATAAGGAATTGGTTTTTGATATTTTATTATAAATATAATATTCCAATTCAAATAGAGCAATATGATAATAATTATTATTGAAAATGAAATTAAGAGAATCGTTCATTAGTTAGGCATTTTAATCACATTCATCCGCTAATGAGAAGCTAAAGTATACTAACATTTCCAAGTTTTCTAAGTAGTTGTTTCTAAGTCCTATTCCAAATGTAGAGTGAGGTTCCACTCCACCTAAAGAATAAGTACATACTTTTTGTGGTATTTATAGATTAGTATTGTTTCCATTTAATTTCTAATGGAGTCATTTTTATCATTTTTTATGCATGACTAATAACGTGTGGTGTGTTCAAAATTTCAAGCATTTGATTTACTTATTTTAGAATTTACATTCAAGCACTTTAATTTCAGTTATTTTTCTTCTGTTCGACCAAGATAGTTGTTATTTAGATTTGATTTGATACGACAAGTGTGATTTATATGATTTCATTAATTAATTTTATTTCATTAATGTTAGTTTTTAGAGATTAGATTTTTAATTAGAAGTATTCTACCTTATTGAATTTAACCTTAAAACAACACCCTAGATTGACCAAGAAAAGAGATTTGATGACCCTTGTAGTTTTTCACACCATTTATGTGGATTTGAAATATTGGTTTTTATTTTATAAGGTAAAGCCATGTTTTACAAGGACCTTAAACTTCAAAAAAGTGAGATAAAGAGTTATAACTAGGCCCCAAACAACCAAATGAGCAAAAGAGAAAGGCTAACAACAAAAAATGATAACATACACACAAAAAACATGTTAATTGGGGGACTCTCCTAGGTGTCCTCTATTGTAGAATTATCCTTTTCTAGGATGATGGACTTATATTTTGAGGCCTTTTCTCTGGTATGATTCCCAAGACCATCATTTGTTTACTAGGGAAAACCATCCTCGAGCGCTTCTTGCCTTTCACCTAGGGGAAGGGATGCTTTAGGGGGACCCCCATAGGGGACCCTAGGGGGATTTAGGAAAAATAGGGGATTTTAAGACATGGAAAGGGGACGGGGTTGGGTAGAATACACCTATATTTGGACCATGGCCTCCATCACTTGATGACACTCATTCTAATCCCAAATCAATTTATCTAAATCAAAACCCACATACGAGACCTTTGCATTGAAGTCTTTTATCTCCTATGCTCCACTATTGTAATGGCATTTACATTTTGATCAAAGGTGTAAGGAATACCAAAACTAAAGGGTTTGGTTTTAGGGATGAACAACATTTTGAGGGGAAGGTTATCGGGAGGGGATTTGGACAAACTATTATGAGGGGAGTGTTTGGGGGTAGGGGGATCTCATATAAGTATCATCCTTTGGGGGTTATTTCAAGGAGTCCTCCTTAGAGGATGATCCTTTTGGGGGAAATTTTTTACCAAGTAGGGTTTATCTATATTTCACTAGTAGAAGGATGAGGCCTTGGTGCAAGATCAGGTTAACATCATTTACTTGATGAGGCCTTGGTGCAAGATCAGGTTAACATCATTTACTTGGTGAAGGACTATGATTTCATAGGATTTTAGGAGAAAATAGGGAAGGGTGATCTTAAAATTCATGAAATTATTAAGAAACATTAAATGGTGTGATAAAATCAAGGTATACTTACCTTCTAGTGTCATGTACCTCATGACTTGTAAGTAGACTTTAGGCCAATACTTGGGTAGATCGATGTAGGGAAATCCCTTCTTCTCAGTATTCATGAATTCATTATTTGAAAATAAGAGTTGTAAGGATTATTTATTCTTTGATTGATACTTATATTCTTTAGTTTAAGTACATGCCATGCTTGTGGCATCTCCTATAAACTCCTCAGAAACATTTAAGGAAATCCCCCTCATGGAAACCTTCCTTTTCATACAAGAAACTACAAAGTGTTTGACCACAAAAGGATTATTATGGATGATGCACTCCATGTAATTAGTTAATCCTTCCTTCTTAATATTTTTCCACACCTTTTTTCTCTTGAACATCTTTATAGGATGATCACTCCAATTAGTATTTGTTGTTACCCATATTGTCTAGTGTTGTAAGGTTGGAGGGAAGGAGATGAGGGTTCAAGATTTGAAATATCATTATTAGAGAATAATTTTCTAAATTTTATTGTTTTAGATTTTCCTAGAATTATATTTCTTACTTCATGAAAACGTAAAAAATAATCCATATGTGACAATGGGTAAACCTTTTCATGCAAATCGGAATAACTAAATCTTGATAGAGACTTTCTCATAAGATTAAAAAATTACTAAAATAAGATCTATAGTTGAAATTTTTTAGTGTTCTATTTTATGAATTTTAATTTATTAATAGTAAAATAGATCATTTAAAAATATTTATCTTTAAAAGTTCTTGCATCACACAATTAGCCACAAATAGCTCAGAATCCCAACATGAAAGTGGGTAAGAAGAAATCTTAGAGAATTAATGAAAAATGTTTTGAGGATGAATCATAATTATAATAACTTATATATCGGGACATATCCAAAAATAATGAATAATATTCAAAATAAAAAAAACACATGTGATAATAACTTGTAATCTAAATCTTCAACTCATAATACAAATCTAGTATTCCAATCAACTAGCCTCCCAAATACTTCAGATGAGCCTATGCCACCTAGAATTACCATATATATTGGTTATTAGGAAGACATGGGAGATATAAATGATAATCATGGAGGTGTACTAAATCCAAGTGGTAGATCTCCTCCTCAAGGGATGACATTTAATTATCAAAATGTATTAGACCCAAACAAGGAGTCTCCTATGAAAAACATATCCCCATCCATATTACTTAATTTTATGGGTATGGAAATAGAATATATTGATCACTTATTACTTAAATTCAAGGTATTTTGTCAAACATATGACTACAAAAACTAAAACCATTTCCATCCACAGTAAATGATTTAAACATGAGATGGTTTATGGAATTACAACTAAAATCCATCCACACATGGGAATAAATGGTACTATATTATTGGATAATATTAGGATTAACGTAGGTTATGATATATGAAATACTAACTATTTTTAATGAAATAAAAAGAATATGACAATATGGAATATTATCTTGATCGATTTATCTTTAACCATAGATGATGTGGATATGGGTTAAATGAGTAACTATTTAAAATAATATTTTTGAAAGGATGAGGTGACGGTTTTGGAGAATATTTGAAACTTATGAGAAAATGGGATGTGAATAAATGTTATATCAAAAATATTTTTGAGCTCTGTATAAATTACTCATCAACTAGGAATGGTATTTAAAATATGAAAATAAGAAAATGGAACAATGAGGTAGAATAACTTTTAGACTAATTTTCAAACCTTAAATTAAAAATATTGGTACATATAAATACCAGAATAAATGGAAATAAATTAAAATCCAATTCCAACATTGAACCCTTAGCCATATACCTTTGAATATGTAAATATAAACACCCCATTTATGATTTTCCTCTTGATAAAATAAACATATGTGGAATTTTTTAAAAGCACAATGGTACTCAAAATTGTGATCGAATTCTAACCATTAATAATTTCATTAAATGGAATACCCATCCTAAGGAAGATATTAATTAAGTTTGTAAAATATTAGGGAACAAATTTTCCTACAATCAATATCCAAATAAGCTTGTTCGTAGAGCTCTTATAATTCCATGGGCTATGTCATGGTCTATTACATAACCTCCACAAGAATTAGGATTGTAAGATTGGTCTCCATAGGCATGGATAAATCAAGAAACATGGATGTCTCATCAATATCAAAAACCATAGATACCTCACAAACCAAAAATGATACCTTAACCAACATTTAATCAATAGTTATTATTTTTAAATTAGTAGCAATCCTTGTTTCCTAATCCTTGCAATATGACCCAACAAAATGAGATAGTAAGTAAGATATAATTACCTATTAAAACTATTAAAAACCTAATGAATATATAGGTATCCCCTACCTAAAATGAAAAATAAGGAGAAATAATTAAGATAAATGCCATGAACTATTATGATATCTAATTACATTAAGGAAAAACCTTGATAGATCCTTCAACCCCAACCATTAAATAAATACATGACAAGGAGGAAGAGCATGTTTTTCCTACCAATCAACCAAGAGAGGGTGAAAATAATTAATAAGGAGATACTCATGTTACTCTTTCATTAGTGTCATTTATAAAAGACTTGATAAATATATTACACTTCAGATAAACTCACATAAGGTTGGTTCGAAACTAATACAATTAATTAAACGTTTAAGCATTAAAATTGTAATGTTTCAGGCTATAAGAGATGTTTCGGAACTCAATATAATTATCAAATATTTATGTGTCAAAACACCAATAAGGAAGAAATAATATCCTAATACCATTAATATGGATGGATAATTATCTAATCTCTTTCGAAGGAAACTTATTCCACCCAAAAATGGAGACTTAGGAAGTTGAGTGATAATAATGACCATATGAACAAAAAGTATGATCATTTTTTTGTTTTATTTATGGATTATAACCAATGCCATGATAGATAAAACATTAAAATCATTATCTCTATCAAGTATACAACTATCATTCACTATTTTATATATGGTGTAGTAATAATTTGAAAAACAAAAACATGTAATATAATATGTTGAAATTATCATAGAATCATGGGAATATCATGTTGATTTCATGATACTTAAGCTTAGAAATTGAAATCATGGATATTCATTAGTATTGGGTATACCTTTGATTTCTATTTTAGATTCACTTAGAGACTATGGTTTAGGAAATATGACAGTCTAAAAATAGTTAATAATAATAAAATTTCCTTATACCCACCTGCAATATTTTCTTGAGAATCTCATAAACACTTATGAGTAGATGAGTTAGATCTGATTCAATTTGAAGAATAAATTTATTCCTTAAAAATAATTATTTTAAATAATCATGTTAATTAAATGTCACATGGATTAATTTATTATGAGGAATAAAATGACCATCAAATAATACAATAAACTATTCTCAATTGGGCGTAGAGTAGACAAGACCCATTTCTAATGACATTTTGTTGTCTTTTTGTAGGATTAATATTCAATAGTGACATTTTTTTCAAGTATATAAAGAAATTTAATATGTTACAACCAAAAAACTTTCCATTCAAATCATTAATGAGTGAATATAAGGAAGTCCACTCAATCTATCCAGACATTAATTAAAATTCAATTCATCTAGGAAAAATATTCAATATAGACACTTGGTTAAGAGTTGATCAAGAACTAAAAGTATTTAGCATAATAGATACAAATTAAAAAGATTTTTCATGGGAATACACTACCATGAAATGAAGCTATACTAAATTTTTTACTCATCATATCTATATATAAAATGTAAGGCTAGTGAGATAACCTTAGTGAAGAATAAAACCTACATTATGTGACATAGTTAAAACTAAAATTGAATAACTGATACAAGTAGGGTTCATATATCTTAACTATGATAGTCAATGGGTTTCCTCATTATTAATATTACCCAATAATAATGAGAAATGGAATATTTTTTAGACTATAAGGAACTCAAGAAAACTACACAGAGAGACTATTTCTATTAATCATTCATTGATCAAGTCCTAGATAATTTGGATAGGAAGAAATAATTATCATTTATACATGGATTTAGTGGGTACAACCAAATACAAGTATCATGAGAAGAGAAATATAAGAATACATTCACTAGTCCTTAGGGAACAATTCCATATAGAGGCTTATCATTTGGATATATGATGCACCTACAAAATTTTAGAGGGTTGTATCTATAATATTGACTTAAATAATTACTAAATGTGTTGGGATTTATGTGGATGATTTCACTCTATATGGATAAAATTTTGATGGATCCCTTCAAAAAATTAGATGAAGTCCTCACTAGATGTGAAAAATAGTAGTTTTCTTTAAGTCACAAAAAAGTCTTATGTTGATAGATCAAGGTATTATTTTAAGACATCATATTTGAAATGAATGAATAAAAGTGGATCCTAAGAAGATTTAATTCATTTCAACTTTTTCTCCCTTCAAAAAATTAGTAGAAATTAAGCATTTGTTAGTCATGGATGATATTATAGACGTTTTATAAAATACTTTAGTGGAATTGTAACACCTATATTATCTTTTTTGAATAAGAACAATGAATTATTATGGATGTTGTTTGAGGAAATTAGTACATAACTCATTTTTGCTCTAATAATGACAAGTACAAATTGGAAACTCAATTTTCACATTTATATTGATACATATAATAATGCAATAAGAGTTTTTATAAGAAAAAAAGAAGTCAATTGGAAAATGTATGTTATTTATTATGTTAGTAAGAACTTGAATATAACATAAAATAATTGTACAATTGAAAAAATAGTTTTGGGTCTTTTTTATTCTATTAACATGTCTCATCACTATATTAATAGATATGAAGTGTTTATAAATACATATAACTCTTCTATCATGTACTTAATGGATAAAATAATTGTAAGTGTAAAAACCACTAAATTATTGTTATTATTTCAAGAATTTAGTGTAATAATAATTTAAAAACCTAGAAAAGATTTTGTGGTTGTTGACTTATTGTCTAGATTAAATATTATAGGGGAATATGAATGTGTTGAAGATAATTTTTTAAATGAACAATTATTTTCAATGTCAATATACACTGTTAGGTTGTGGAGCTAAAAGCTTCACTGATGCAAATAGGGGAGGAGGTTGCTAAAGGTTGCTGAGTTACAGAGCAACTGGCATCAGTCTGATCAGCCAATGCTAGTCAGATTAGTGAAGAGAAGCAACCAACATCGGTCAGGGATCGGCCGACATCGGTCACCTCCAGGTAGACAGGGACCAATGTCAGTCGCCTGTGCGATTCAGAACTGCAATTTTTACAGGCAATTAGTTAACGAACCAAGTGTTTGCATGTCAAGAGCCAAATTTAGACTAGAAGCTGTAGATCTAATTATTGTAATTAGATGTCTAATTATTGTTTGCATGAGATATATTTAAGAAACTCATAGGCTGTATTATAAGGTGTTCTAGTTTGAGTTGAGCAAAATTAGCTCCTTCTGTATGTGAGGTGAGCAAGGGTGTTCCTCCTAGTTCCACAATAGTGCCAAGGTGGGTGCTGGTTTTAGAGAATCAACAAGATTCTTTAAGTGTGTAGGATCTTGGTCAGCAAGTGTGCATGGCTACTTTTGGAGATCTACATGGGTAAGTAAGATCATTGATCTGTAGGTGTATGTGTGTGCATGATCCAGGTTTGCAGGTGTGCAAGATTAGGGAGGACAACAACACAATAGGGAGCAGGATCAGGCAGGATCTTCTTGGAGTACAAAGTGTACTCAGAAAGAGAGCAAAGAGGAAGGCAAGGAAGATCCTTCCATAAGTAAGATCAGTTGGGTTATAGGTTGTTACAGTTTAGGGGAGATCTACTTGAAGTATGATTGTGTACTTTGAGTGTGTAGAGCACTTGTGGAGTGCGTGGAGCACTGGTGTACTAGCAGTAGTGGATACTGACGGGTTGGAGGTGAACACCAACTCTATGTTTGAGTTGTGTGTTGGGACCGTAAGAGAGAGAGCTTTGAGGAAAGAAGTACTATACACTTGAGGTGTGGTAAGCCTCTATAAGGTGGAAGAGTGTGGCAGCTCTTTATTGTATTCTTTTCTGGATGATTATTAATACAAGTTGTGTATTATCTCTCACATTCTGTGTTATTTTTGAATTCTAGTTACTTGTGTATTCTGGTTAATTTTTGCATGTTAAGTTGCTTGGTAATCAATTGTGTGATTTCGTATTTCCCAACAAGTGGTATCAGAGCTAAGGTTGTAGGGAGCAAGTTTTGTGTTTGGTTATAGGTCACTCTCAGGGGTTTCTGATTGAGTGGGAGTATAGCAACGACAAAAGAAAGTAAGCTAAGAATGGAGGAATTAAAAATCATGAATGGTCTATTATGGTCCTATGGAAAGAAAGAGTAGGGAAAAGAATATTGTTGGTTGGTAGAAGATCAGCATGAAGGAACTGAAGAAGTAGATGTTGCAGGGGTTGTTGCACAGGATGCTCTGGTATGTTTTTTGGATAAAGTAGAATCTTGTTTTATAGATTCTGTTGCCTCTTTCCATGCAACCCCAGGTAGAGGAGCTGGTGAGCCTTGCCAAAGAATTGGCAAAGGGGAAGTGATGCTGAAATTGTAGGTGGCCAACACATGGGTGTTGAAGAAAGTCATACAGGTCCCAGTCTTGGAGATGCGGCTAATTGCTTCAGGAAAGCTGGGCGATGAGAGATGTATAAGAACTCTCACAACAAATGCACTTGAATTAGCGGGTGGTAAGAAAATAGGTATCCTTTATCTATCTACTTATATTACTGATTTTTCTTCTATTGTAGAGACGTGGCTTTGTAGGCTTGGTCACATAAGCAAGAAGGAGATGCATGTTCTTAAGCGAAAGACAGATGTGTTTGATAGACTTAAGAACTGGAAAGCCTTGGTGTTCTTGGAGGAGATGACAGACAAGACCAGTGGATGGGGTTGGATACTTCTGAGCAGGGTAGTTTAGACATGGGTTTTGATTCAAAGGAGCTCATGGGTAAAAAGTCATCACTCACAGGTGAAAATAGGTATCTGCGTCGGTTAGGAGGAACTGACATCAAACAGACAGGTGCCAATGTCAGTCATGTGTAGACTGAAGCTGGTGATGTCAGGCAGGGTAAGACCGACATCGATCAGAAGGATCGACATTGGCAATAGGTAAGACCAATTTCGATCAGGAGGACCGACATTGGCAGGGTTGATAGTCAGGACAGGTGCATGGGAACCGATGTTGGTCGGATACAGACTGTGTGGTGACTGAGGTCGGTCACTGTAACAGATTTTGGGTGGACAGTAAGCTATCAAGGAGTCTCAAATGCCCATATGGAGGACTGAAGGTGTATGTAAGCCTCAAATTTGTTGTTCCTCTTATTTATACTATTTGCTGACTGTAGACCAACAAGGATCCAGGAAACAGTGGGATCATGGCAAGAATATGATGCAGAACCAAACAGGAGATTTGGTAGGGTTGCCAGCCAGTATGAAAGCATAGAGATGAATGGATACCTTAGTTAAAGAATAGAGAGAATGGACACGTGAGATGGAAGGCCAAGTCATATGGTTTTATGGAAGCTGCAAGACAGTGGTACAGGTTTTGATAGGTGGATGACAAAGTAGGGCTTTAGTCAATGTCAGTGTAACCATTGTGTTTGTCTTACCAGGGGGATGATGGTCATGACATTATCTTGTTAATGTATGTGGATGGTATGCTAGCTAACAGGTTTATACATATAAGGTTTTGCTGAGCTAAGGGTAAGATTAGTTTAGTGGTTTGCCATGAAGGATTTGGAGCAATGAAATTCTTTGGCATGGGAGACATGGAAGATCACAGGTTGATTTTGTCTCCAGTGGGAGCTAATGTGAATCAGGTATCGGCAAGGTTCAGGATGTAGAACTAGATCACACTAAGGGCTAGACAGTTCAGTGTCTAAAATCACATGAGTTCTGGTATAGACCTAAGTTTGCCCAAGTAGTGGGTGCTGTCAGAAAGTTTGGAACCGATCTAGGAAAGAAGCACTAGAGGGTAGTTCAGTGGATTCTCAAGAATTTGAGAGGGACCAGCAGCAGGTTGACATGATATGCAGGGTCAAGTTCTTTTCTACATGTGTTTTTAGATACAGATGTGGCAGGTTACTTGGATGACAGGAGGTGCACCACAGGTTGTGTGGTGGGTGGTCTTCAGGATTGATCTTGAAGAGGGATACAAGCCAAGAAACAAATTAGATGGGGTATAGGTACAAGTAAAGTGTAATTGTTTATCTCCAAGTGAGAGATTATTAGGTTGTGGAGCTAAAAGCTTCACTGATGCAAACAAGGGAGGAGGTTGCTGAGTTGCAGAGCAATTGGTGTTAGTCTGATCAGCTGACGTTGATCAGATTAGTGAAGAGAAGCAACCAATGTCAGTCAGGGATCAGCTGACATCAGTCACCTCTAGGCAGATAGGGACTGATGTTGGTCACCTGTATGGTTCAGAACTATAAGTTTTACAGGTAGTTAGTTAACGAACCAAGTGTTTGCATGTCAAGAGCCAAATTTAGACTAGAAGCTGTAGATCTAATTATTGTAATTAGATGTCTAATTATTGTTTGCATGAGATCTATTTAAGAGACTCATAGGCTATATTGTAAGGTGTTCTAGTTTGAGTTGAGAAAAGTTAGCTCCTTCTATGTGTGAGGTGAGCAAGGGTGTTCCTCCTAGTTCCATAGCAGTGCCAAGGTGGGTGTTGGTTTTGGAGAATTAGCAGGATTCTTCAAGTGTGTAGGATCTTGGTTAGCAGGTGTGCATGGCTACTTTTGGAGATGTACATGGGTAAGTAAGATCATTGATCAGCAGGTGTATGTGTGTGCATGATCTAGGTTTGCAAGTGTGCAGAACCAGATTGATTTGCAGGTGTGCAAGATCAGGGAGGACAACAACACAATAGGGAGCAGGATCATGTAGGATCTATATGGAGTATAGAGTGTACTCAGAAAGAGAGCAAAGAGGAAGGAAAGGAATATCCTTCCATAAGTAAGATCAGTTGGGTTGCAGGTTGTTGCAGTTTAGGGGAGATCTACTTAAAGTATGATTGTGTACGTGGAGTGTGTGGAACACTTGTGGAGTGCGTGGAGCACTGGTGTACTGGCAGTAGTGGATACTGACTGGTTAGAGGTGAACACCAACTCTGTGTTTGAGTTGTGTTTTGAGACTGTAAGAGAGAGAGCTTTGGGGAAAGAAGTACTATACACTTGAGGTGTGGGAAGCCTCTGTAAGGTGGAAGAGTGTGGCAGCTCTTTATTGTATTCTTTTCTGGATGAGTATTAATACAAGTTTTGTATTGTCTCTCATATTCTGTGTTATTTATAAATTCTAGTTACTTGTGTATTCTGGTTAATTTTTGCATGTTAAGTTGCTTGGTAATCAATTGTGTGCTTTCGTATTTCCCAACATACACACCATGATTTTCACTCATATCTAACTATATTTATAAAGGAGGTTTCCATTTGATTTCACTAATAAGTAAAATAAATGCCTAATTATAGATTTCTCAAGATTTAAATGCCTTGATGGGATATTATTCAATTGTGTACCTAATTTTGTGATGCACATGTGTGAAAAAATATGAAGTATATGACATCCCAAGATATTGTCATGATAAACTAGGAGGGAACTATTCATACTAAAGGACCATTCACAAGGTTTTAGGTGTTGGATATTACTGGCCTTTACTTCATCATGATGTAAATAGGTATGCGAAATAATATGAATAATTCCAAAGGATGGGTAAGCCCACACTATTAAATTAGATTCCTCTCCATCTTTAAGTTGTTTTGGAACCCTTTGAGAAATGGGGATTGTATTTATTTGGTCCCATTGATCCATTATCATACTATAAAGAGTAAATATTGGTCTGCATGGATTATGCCACCAAATTGGATAATGTAGAGGTTTTGGCATTTTATTGAGAAGAGAATGTTTTTGGATTTCTTATGATAACATTTTTCAATGTTTTGGATCACCTAGAGTTATTTTTTCATACCAAGGAACACAATTTACTTATAAGATTAAAAAATCCTTTATTGAACACTATTAGATCACCCATAAGAATTTATCTCCTTATCACCCCAAGATAATGGCCATTTTGAGGTCAAAAAGAAAGAATTGGAGAACATTTTGACCAAAAAAGAGAGTATTAGTAGGAAATATTGGGTGAATATGCTACTTGAAGTAGTTTGGGCCTACAACACTCCATGGATTTATACCACATGATTTAATCCATATGAATTAATGTATGTAACAATACCCGTAATTCCTATTGAATTTAAAATATAAACACTAAGGATAATAATTGAAGGATGAATTGACTTGACATAGTCACCAAAAATGGATTTTACAACTAAATGAATTTTATGAAATGAGGTTTGAGGCATTTAAACAAATAGAAATAACTCAAAAACAAAGAAAATATTACATGATCATCATATACTAGAAATGATGTTCAAGTTTGGATATTGGTCCTTATTATTTGACTCCAAATTTAAGCACTCCAAAGGTAATATTCATACTTAACAATTAGGTCCATATGAAATTGAGAAAAAAATTGATAATGGATTTATTCGACTACTTAAAATTAATGGTGAAATAAGGAAACTACTACTACTAGACATTGGTTATGGCTGTATTGATGACCAGTCACCAAGGATGAGTTTAACAAATAAATATTATCACATCCAATTTTTTATTGTATGGAAGAGGCCCCCTTATCCACTTAAACAAGTTTATAATATCCATGGTTAGAATAAATGAAAATAGTTAAAACCCAAAAAAAGGTGGTTATTTTCCCACAAAAAAAAGAGATAAGAGCTAAAAACCATAAAATGGCTAATTTTACCACCTAAGAAATAAAACTACACCTAGTTGACTTTCTTCTCCTATTCAACATCTTTGTTCCTAATGAAACATGTAATCAAGATGAAAACTAAAGATAGTCAATGTAATTAATTTTTTATTTCACTTTAAAATAAATTATAAGTTTTAATAATATATTTATGGTCCACTTTTGACCATTATAAAAAAAGGAAACCCAGTAGTGAATCATATCCTCCCATCATGTACAAAAAGTGAAATAAATGCAAACTCATAAAAAGAAATGAGGTGACATCATTCAAAAAACTGAGGATGTAATGAAAATAAAAGTTATAGTCCAATACTCACATGAAAATATAATAGTGTAAAAGTGATTTCCATTCCATAAAGTCACTTCCCACAAATGCCATCACCTCCTACATAGTTCACAAAAATGATATCTCATCATTTATCATTTTGAGAGTTTGTGTAGTTCACTTCACTTTTATATTTAAAAACCCTATATATTGGTGGATGTGGAATTGATCTTGGTAAAATTGTGAGGTATATTATATGGACACATGTGTGAAGTGTATGATTGTATTTTGTATAAATTTTGTTTATATTCAGCCTAGTAAGCTTAGTCGATAAATAAAAGAATGTGAAGAGTCTTTCTTTTTGTATCTCAAAAGGCTAGAATGTTAAGAGACAATAAACTGTAAAAGACTATATATAACACTTTGATTTAATAGAATCTAGTTTTATGTGTTGATAGAGATTAATAGAATCATTTTGTTATTCTTAATCTTCTATTACATTTGGTTAATGTACAGTGAGTACTCTATTTTACTTTAATTTAATTTGAAATGTTATGGTACTTGTGTTTTGTTTTTTGTTACATATATTTATTCTTGCTCTTTGGTGAAGATTTCTACATCATAGATGGTAGGTAATATTTTCATTTCTTCTATTCCTTTTTGTTACTCTCCACTATGCAAGTTATCCCTATAATTAGCATGTTTTAGAGTATTTCTAGGAACCTCTGCTAACAATGGTGTAGTGAATGTGAAACTATTTGGATGAAATATGATGAGATTGTTAATACGGAATAAAGACATATGAAGATGGATAAATGAGAGAATTCAAAACTTTATAGAGGAGAAAACATGAAGAGACATAAATCTTATAGAAGAGGTTATCAAAGAACATCTCTATGGCAAAATCTCTAAATTATTTTGGTGTAAACTATTTGGATTATTAGCTATGTGGCTAGATAGATTATAGTTATATTACATTAGTCCAAGGAAAATAGAATTTATAGTCTAGACTGAGGAAAAATTGTACAACCTAGA
The DNA here is from genome assembly GCA_037957365.1 of Torreya grandis. Lineage (NCBI taxonomy): Eukaryota > Viridiplantae > Streptophyta > Pinopsida > Cupressales > Taxaceae > Torreya > Torreya grandis. Next base: position 778,777 of record JARHVA010005859.1, read on the forward strand.
TACTTCTTAGTCTTGAGTAGTACATTATGGATGAATACTACAATTGATGGTTATATTATCAAGTTTGAACTACAAGGATACATATCTTTTGAGACTAAGCAAAATCAATTTTTCTAAGAAATCAGAGGGAATTTTTTGCATTGACTACCTTTGGTGATAAATATGTTAGTTGTCAAAAAGGCCATGGTACCTAATCCAACCAGCATAGAGTAGTCACTTCGGGCATCAGGGGGGTGCATGTAGGAGAAAATGAATGATAAAGATATGAATAAAACTAAATTGAACCTAATCCCAGAAAATAGAAGGAAAAAAGACTTAGAGTGATAAGAAAAATCTAGGACTTGAAAGGGAACTAAGACAATAAATGAGGTGTAATAAGACAAACGACCCTGAAGTAACTTTAAATAGGACTAGGATTATAGAAGAAACTACTAGAGCTAGAGACAAATAAGAAAAAGATACCAAATAAGAGAGGTTGGTGAGAGAAGATGTGTAAACTACTGAAATAAGAGGGTATGTAAAATATGATAAAGGGCCTAATGAGAAAGATGATGCTAGAAGTAGTGATGCTCAGGTAGAACAATTAGGAAGTATGTGTAGATTACATTTAAGGGAGGGGTTTTTAGTTAGAATCGGGAAAGAAAGTTATTGGGAAAATGTTAAAATTGAAAGTAGTAATATTGTAGTTTCAATTTCAAAGCTATAATAAGTTATAAATAAATGCCATTTTAAGGGTATGCATCCCCCAAGCCCACTTTATTTATAAAAGGTAGAAAAATTATAGAGAGAGAACCTAATTCAGGTTGGTTTAATTATTTTATCAAAAAAATTGGAAGGGTCACTATAGAAACCAAGTGTCCTTTAGAAAGAAAGAAGTTATAAAAAGTAAGATTTCTTATTACTCTTGAAAACATTAGTGCGCAATAACTTATAATCATAGTAAACACTATGCAGTCACCTAATAATACAACAGCTAGGGCACAATCACCATCAATCATATTTTTTAGTATTCAAAAATCTATAATAAAAACTACTAGCCTACTAGATATGTCATTTCATGTAGTTATGTTTGTTCCTTTAATGTTGTATGATGGGTATTTGTACCTTGAATAATATTTGGTAACCTATGACATGAAATGGATTGTTAAAGGGATAAAGCCAGATGATGTGAATAAGAATGAACTAATAAAGGATTTGGTACGACATGCCTTGAACTTAATTTGGAAGAGGAATTTAAATACCCTAGATCTCACACAAGATAGATATTTTTTAGTAGTATAATTCAAGGTAAAAACCTTCTAGTCAATTTAATCAAGACCTGAGGAAATTCAGCAAAAATCTAGAGAAATGATTGGAGAATATGATTATAGGTTTATTGATGTGATGAAAAAAATCAATTTTGTTTTATAAGGAAAAGATAAGGTTGCTTGGTTCATATATGGATTATATTATGACCAATAATAAGTTTCTCTATTACACAATCCCAATTCTCCACCAAAGATAATTATTGGTATATTTCCATAAGAGTTAAATAGATAGAAGATTATGTGGATCTTTCATCAGTGGTATCAAAAGTTGAAGTTAAGTGAGATGATTTTATGAGGAAGATGAATGAGATGCATGAAAATGATAAGCCTAAATTAGGCTTATGATGTGCAAAATGTGGTCATGAGGGACATCATAACTATCTAATAATTGAAAAAGATTTTTTTGAAATATGAAAGGTAGTTGGAAATCCTACATCCAAGTGTCATCTTCTCCATAAATATATAAAAAAGTCACATAGCATTTACTAAAAATGTTTCAAATTTAAAAATCATGATGAGACAAGCTACTAAGCCTTTCAAGAGTTAAAGTAAGATATAATGAAGAACATCTTTTTAGTTATGACTCAACAAATACCCATTACAAATCAATCATTTCCAAGAGTAGACGTGGAGATGAAAAATGTGACACAAGGTATTCTCTGATATGTACCTTTTTCAACTCAATATTAAATGCCTTCATAACCTCAATATTAGCCATAAGGCCTAGTAAGCTAGAATAATATTTTATCTCCGTTATTCCAATATTCGAGTTAGTATGCACAACCTTGGAATAATATGAATCTTTAGAAATAATAGACAAGCTAGAATCTAGGTTCCCATCAGCATTAATATTGGGGATATGATGTATAGATGAATTAACAAGAAAAATATACTAAATAACAATCCCAAGGGTGGTAGTATTAATATAATAGAGGGGGATACAAAGTGGGATATAGGGTAGGACATCATGGAAGATATCAAGGAGGTCACGACAAAGATAATTGGGAAGTTCACTCCCTTATGTAATTTTACATATACAAAGCATATAATCATTATACAAATAACTATCCCACCAATCCTAAGATACAAGTTTATTTTGAATATTACAGGGTCTAATATCAACATCAAATAGAGTATTTCCCTACTTTGGAGAAACAAAGAAAGGAGAATTTAGTGAAATGTAAATATGATCAATGCACAGTAAAAGTAAAACGTATTTATGAAAGCCATCATAAGGCAATAAAGAGTTGATCAAGGATTACCTCCTTTATAAATGCCTCAAGATCATGGTATTATAAAAGTTTAGTGCAATAAGTATCCTGATCCTACAATAAAAAAAGAATTTAATGTATCAAAATATGGATGTATTATAATAAAGGAAACATAAACTAGTCTCTGATGATGATAAAATAGCTATTAATGCTCAAATATATGGCTAAATTTTTAGGATAATGTAGCAATAGGGAATTGTGACCAATTTAATACATATGATGAAATTACTTAGTACACTACGTAATGAGGATATATCCCATTATATCATTAACCTCCTACATAATCTCCTAGAATGTGTGCAACAAGGATAAACAAGGGCCAATAAAGTAGTTTGGTATGTCAAGACCAAAAAGCCTTGGGATGTGGATTCACAAATGGATATTGAGTTTGATGGATTTGAAATCCCAAATGTAGTATTTAACTTTGAAAGTAAAGTTAATATGATTCCTTGATCAACATGGGAAGCCATTAGTCGACCAATATTGAACTACAGTCTAGTAACCTTGAGCTTAGGGGATTATGGTAGAGTCAAACCCATTGGATAGTTATAAGATGTTGAAATTAAAGTGGTTGAGCTCAGATTATGAGGATATTATGGGGTCATTGACATGAATACATTAGAGACCCATTAACCTACTTTATTTGGTAATAAATGGGCCTATGATGGCCAAATGACTATTAATATTATGCACAATCAGTTAGAAAAACATTATAAATATAAAATAAGGGTCATATCTTTAAATAAGTCTAAATAAAAACCATATATCATCTTCAAAGATCTAGAGACTCCTTATACTTATAGGGATAATAGGTGGTTTAAATTGGGTATAAATGAAAGGAAAAATGTGATGTAGGTTGTTGAATGTCAAAATTGGGAACTAGGTACTACAAAATAAAAATAACAACCAGTATTTAAATGCATTATAACAAAGTCTCTAGTTATGTAGGATCACATTGAATATTGTTTTTCTCCTTCAATGCATTTTTCAATAAGATCTAAGGTAGAATCCTATATAATAATAGTGTAATTATGATGGAATAAATCAAACTAACCCCAAAAGGTATTCTAACATAGGATTCTACATCATCCATAAGTGGTCATTAAGATGTGCACATCTTAAATTGGTCTCACAGATATCATGAGTTGTGACCTCTTCATATGGTATTCACTAAAGAATGCTATATAACTTAATATTTTGTGACAAAGGCTCTTAATATATTCATATTAAGGCTTGAACACCATGTACCAAAGGTGGAGAAACAAGTCAATGATCTCAACTATGTACTGAAAAGAACTACTGTGACATGGTGGGACATACATAGAAATTTACAAATGTAGTGGGAGGAAGCATGCAAGGTTTTAGCTACTATCTAGGGTTAAATTAGAATGACCTTTATTTCAAGATAGTCAATGTATATAATTTTTCATCAATCAATGTGTGTATATATGGACAACATAAAGAGTAGAACCATGTACTGGGTACACATACTCAATCACACCATTATACCTCTTCCAACATCTTGGTATATACATCAAGAGCATAAAAGGAAAACTAAACATTGGGTTAAACTTTTTCAGGATTTCATTCAAAATTTTATTTTTGAATATGATAACCTACTAGTACATAATGCCTTGCAAAGAATTAAAAAAATTCTATGTCATGGACATGAAAAAGAATTAACAAATGTAGTTGAATATTCATCTCATCAAGAGGTTGTGTAGGACTTAGATCTTGCAATATGCAATTACAAATCCAACCAAAAATAATATATCCTTGTTTAACCATGTAATATAATAAATAATGACAAAATGGAATCAAGTGATAGTCACAGTGATGTAGATATCGATCTAGAAGGGTTATTTGAGCCCCAACATGAAGATGAGCCCAAACCATTATAAATCATAGAGAAAATGGAAGAGCATACACTACATAATATCAACATTATGTAATGTGAATTCAAATGCATTCTACAAGATACTTTGCCTAGTGGACCAGGAAAGATATATCATGAACTATTACAAATGATTGAAGGAAATGTTGGGATAGAATTGGCCCCTATGTTTACAATAGTGGGAGATTACGTAAATCTCTGAAACCTTATAGATTTTAAAAGATCATCAAGATGTGTTTCCAAGAAAGTTCTCAGAGGTAAAAGGTGTAGATCCATATCTGGGAGAAATGCACATAGAATTCAAAGAATGTGTATGCCTTATAAAAAATAACTCTACAGGCTCAATCCTAATAGGAAGACCAAATTAAAGGCTAGACTATATCAAATGCAAGAATTCATGATTATATATCTAGTTGAAAAGGTAGAATTGGTGAGTCCCATGGATGTTTAACCTAAGAAAATAAGAGAAATTTGGATGTGTGGGTAATAACATGCACTCAATGATGTTGTTGTTAATGATCCATTTATTATTCCTTTCACAAGTGAGGTCCTTGAATCCATTGCTAGGCATGAGGTATATTCATTTATAGATGGTTTTAGTTAATATCACCATATTTCAATTATAAAGGAGGATTAGGGTAAGACCACCTTTATTAATGATAGAGATCATTTTCATACAAGGTAATTCCATTTGGTTGAAATAATACACTTGCTATATTTTCTAAAACTATGGTAAATTCATTCAAAGATTTCATTCATGATTTCCTAGAAGTCTATCTATATGATTGGTCTATCTTATCTCCATTTAAAGAAAACTTTCCAAAATTAAGATTGATGCTAGAGTGATGCCGGGCTTTTTACATTACTTTTAAATTTAAAGAAGTCTATATTCTTTACACCTTTTGGTGTATTTCTAGGCCATGTTGTGTGTAATGATATAATATTAGTCAACCTAGCTAAAATTACTATTATATTAGGAATACCACCTCCTTCTAACTCAACTAAAGTGTGCACTTTCCTTGGTCATACTAGATATTATAAAAAAATTATAAAAGGGTGTGCATTTATATATTCGTCCATGGAGAAACTAACACACAAGGATTATAAATTCAAATAAACACAAAATTGTCAAAAAAAAATCATTCAGTTAAATGAAAGGTTGGTAATAGCACCAATCTTAGTATTTATTGATTAGAAGTATCTATTCCATGTGTATGTGGATCCTTTTGGCACCGTAGTAGGAACTATCTTAGCATATCTAGGTGAAGGCAAGTTAGACCACTTGATACATTTTAATAGTAGGAAACTATCATATATATAGAATAATTAAATGACTATAGAAAGAAACACTATCCATGGTGTTTGCATTGCAAAAGTTTAGGCACTACTTATTGGCTACTCCTTTTGAGTTATTCACAAATCACCATGAATTGTGATACGTAGTTAGTAAACTAATGCTAGGAGGACATATATAAATGTTGTTGATGCTCTTTCAAGACTTTCAATTCTAGATTAATGTTAATCCAATATATGAGAATATGGGACCAGATCACCTCAACCAAATTTATAATGGGGAGGAACCAGAGGAACTCGAAGATGAATCCCCTAATGTTCATTTATTTAGAAATTATATAGTTCCTAATAACATGGAGGAAATTTCAAATTTACTATAATATGGAAATTTCCTTATGCACTACACTAATTAGGATAAGCAATAAATGGTTAGCCAAGCCATACCATATAGAGTAACTAATGTATTCTTGTATAAGATAGTCAAAGATGATGCATTGTTCATAGTAGCTCTATAACATGAGTGACACATCTCATTTAAGAGGCTCATCAAGGAATTTTATGGGTCATTTCATATGGTAATCCACTAAAATGAAAATAATTCAGAGTCATCTAAGGTTTTCTACATTATTTTAAGATGTGCATAGAGTTGTTAAACACTGTGACATCTATCAAATAATACACAAGTCCAACCAACAAGATGAAATGAATTTAGAACCTATGCTTTCATAAAAATCCTTTAAGCAATGGGGAATTGATTTTTTTTAACCTATAACTCCCCCAAGTAAGCATAGTCATGCCTGATAAATTATTACTATAACAGACTATTTCACAAAATGAGTGGAAACTACTATCACTCCAAGTTGTAGTATTAAAGATGATATCAAGTTTTTATATGAAAACATTATCATGAGGTATAAATGTCTAGTTAAATTGGTAATTCATAGAGTCACACATTTTATAACTAGCACTATTAAGACTCTTAGAAAATATTTCATGATATCACACAATAAAATACCTACTTACCACCCACATCCTAATGGATAGGAATAAACATCCAATAAAGTTTTGGGGAAGATGTTAACAAAACATTTAAATGTTTAGAGAGATGATTGTGAGTATCAAATTCCTACGATTATGTGGTCTTATCAAAAACACTAAAAGATAACTACCGAGTTCAGTCCATTCCAATTGGTATATGACCTTGAGGTAGTAATGCCTATGGAATATATTATGCCTAGTCTATGGACTATGATGGTCATTAGATTAGGAAGTCAAGATTTATTAAATTTATGGTTGATGTATTTCACCAGGATGGAATAAACTATATTAATATCATAGTGGACACAATAGAGCATCAAATAGAGTGAAAAAACATGGTATGAACATAAATTATGATCTAAGAAATTTTACCTAGACCAAACAATATTGCTTTAGGAGAGTAGATTTAAAACATTCCCCAAGAAGATGAACACTAGATGGAAAGGACCCCACATCATTTATGAAGTATCACCATATGATACCATAGTACTAAAATATTTTTAGGGAACCATAGTAATAAGATGTATAAATGGTTTTCAGGCTTACGCCATATAATCTTTAATCTCTATCCTTCTGCTAAAAATTTAAATGAGTGCTAAGTAGAACCATGAAGTTAGTATTTCATTTAATGTTGTTTATTTATATTTTTTTTATTAGGTTATAATGTTTATATAGTGTGTTCATTGCTACACAACACATTGCAACCACTAGGAACAAGTGATCATTGTAGTATGTGACCACATTCCAAAGATAACTCATTGAAGATAGTTGGTCAAAACTACATCAAGCATTGTAATTAAGTATATAAATGTGGTGATAATATAGTTATGGTTAACTAAAGTCTAATATTTAGGTCAAATCATTAATGATGTAGCATTTTAAAAACATTTCATCATTTTTAAATCAAATTTGGTAATAAAAGGACAAGCGGATACATAAATCAAATTGATTAACTGAAAGGATAAATAATCACCTACAATAATTGACAAAGAAGTAAATTAAAGATCCTAGGCACTAAACATGCCTATCAAGGTGATTTCCAATAACTTGTATAAAGTTAAAAGTGAACATTCATGTGCACACAGTCAATACATTCAAAAGAGGCAATGACATGAAATTAAGTGCAATTAGCTCTATAAGATTAGGGTATGGACAATGATGAAAAATTACAACCTTTAGATAACAAGAAAATTCTATGATATACCATTCAAATACCTAATCATGAATGAATTTAAAACCATAAAAAAACTACTTAGAGTAATTATTCAGTCCAAACCATCAATAAAGCCATGGAGAGAGGTTAGTTATTGATTGTACTATTAGATGTACCAAAAAAGGAAATGGTAATTGCATTAGGTATTCGATAGACTAAATATAATGATCTATATCCATTAAAATTCATAGATGTAATAAAAACTACTCTATTTTCTTAAGATACTCAAGAAGCATCACAAGCAAGAGCTCTAACACTTCATTATCTACTATAAGGATCTGACACTAAACAATTACTTAAGCTACCTACATTTGGTAAATTATATGAGGTTATGATGACCTTGCTGAGTTGATATGATCAAATATATATCCATTTAGCTCAAGGTGTTACAATCTATATTTATGTAGACACCATGGTATGAGCAACCAGTCTACCCACTCACAACAAATCTCTCCTACCTTATAACTCTATAGCACCACTAATCCATTCAAATATTAGGGAAAACATACCAATAAGGTAGGGTGTGAAACTCTTATTGAATCTATTGAGGATGCTTCACTACACATCATGGTTCAATAGATCACCAAAAGACTCTAAAAAACCACCAAGCAAGTAAAATAGGTGATAAGAGGTGTAATTGGCATTGCCTATTACATGATGAAGCTACACAAGTATTTCAACTAGACTTACTTTTTGGAATCCAAGCTCACAACTAATATAGATAATGTACTTGTGGGAATCCCATATAACTTTTCGTACCAATTTTTTGGTCATTTTATTTTATTTCATGTAATGTAAATATCCAATAGGGCCGGTTAATGTAACTCCATATTTTTTACTCGATAATGCCTTTGAAAGTATTGCATAGACTAAAATAGGAAAATATTATGAGAAATTGAGATGATTTAACACATGGTGGCTTAAATCCATAACCTTAATCTGATCATACTCCAAGATCCCATAAGATGTAATGTAGTATCCAAGACAACATGCTTTAGTTACCATATTACATAATGGCATATAGATCAAGGCTCATGTGTTGTATATTCTAACTATGACCCCAATTCAATTTTTCATTTCAATGACTAAATAAAAGGATCAAATCTATAGGTAATAATCCCTAGCTATGAGGTTAGTACCTCCATTACAAGTCATCCCTCCATAGGTATAACAACTACAAGTAGAGTAATCACCCTCACAAAAATTAACATAACTAAATTCCCAACTAACATATCCAACATAGGTTTAATATAAAATACATCAAAATAAAGGAAAAAAGGAAAGAAACTATGTGCAGAGTTTCACCACCTTTACCAAAGAAAAGAACCCAACAAATAAAGTCATCACTCAAACATCCCATTCTTCCATGCATAACTATTGAGTGTGACCTACCTAAGTTTGGTGTAGAAGTATGATAAATGATCTAATAGATGTTGGAAGACATTGAAAAAGAGGTGTATGATGTAGAAGAGGAGAAGGAGTTCTTCTTTTGGAAATCAGTGCACACTTGTTATGTGCAAAATTATGTAAGACAATACCTTTGTGTTGATATTACTCAAACACCTCCTTATATAATTTTTGATACTATAAAACAATAATAAGCTTCACACAAGTTGGAGTATAACATATTTTCAATAAAATCAGCCATAGGAGCACTAGGTGCATAGGTGGTAGATTTACTTGTAGAAGGCAGTCCTACACAAGTCTTGTTCTGATGACCATGCATACATATTTCTAATAAACCATCATAAACTATGTAGGATGGTGTATTTTGGTGAAACTATAGAATAAAGTATTGAATAAAAATATTAGGTAGCACAAAAACAACTTGATCCCCAATGCCTCCACCAAAATCCAAGAAAATGAAGTTGGTACACAAATTTTATCTAGGTGAAGTGCATTCACTTGAACATACCAAATCCAACACTAATCTTGAAAGGTATGAGGAAATTATTGATAAAATTGTAACTAATGAAGTAACTAAACAATAAACTACACAATGCATATCTAAATTGAAAGAGATGAAGGAGGAATAAAGGAGCAAGAAAACACAAGAACAAGCATCACCAACAATGCCACAAGTAACACAACAAGAAGTTGTACAATTTCAACAAAAATATAAACAATATATAGGTAATAATAAATAAAATAAATATAAGGAAGTAGAGGCTACATAGAAGCATGATGAAGAAGTGGAAGTTATAAGAAAGAATGCTGAGGAAGCAGAGTTTACATGGAAGCAAGCTGAAGCTATAAATAAGAAATCCAATGAAGTAGAATTCATGCACAAGTAGGTTGAATAAGTGAAGAAAAATAAGAAAGAGAAAGAGGAAGTTAAACATCAACAATAAGATTCAAAATATATGAAACAAAAATATAAAGAGACAAAAAAACAAATTAAGGCTTAAGTTAAATCCAAATCTAAGGTTGAGGTAGATGTTAAATCCAAAGCTCAACTTGATGCTAAAGCTAAGGCTTAAGAAGAAGCTAAATCTAACACTAAGACAAAGGATAAATAAAAAACTCAATACAAATAACGCAAGGATGCAAAAGCATAGGTAGAAGTAAAAACCATAATTCACACTAAGGGCATATAAGAAGTATCATAGATCTCTAACCAATGACTATGGGATGTCCCTGCTACATCAACACAATAAACTACTTTTTTACTTCTATTAGATAAATTCACACCTACTCCTACAAAAACTATGACCACATCCTTGACACCTTCCACCACTATGATGGACATATCATTAGACATTACCAAGCAGTCACTATCAAAACATATTGAAGTAGTAGTTTCCTTACCAAAATCCATTTCATAGAAGGCCTCAAATTTATATTAAGAGGTCCTAAGGCTATGAGAATAAAAGGATGAAGTAGAAGAGTAGCTAGAATATGCATGATAATTGATGAATAACATTTATCCCACCTTATTTATACAAGTACTAGGTGATCAAGTCATGTTAGAAGATAAGTAATTCACTACTCTATTAACATATCTCATAAAGAGTTAGGGAGTTGCATATAATTTTTTGGCATTATACATAGAATCAAAAACTCTCAGGATATAAATATAGGTCATATTTCAACTCCTTGATGAATATGAGTAGGTAATAAACATTGTTGTAATGCAGGATAAGTAGATAGCCCAAGATATGTTAAACTATAGAAAACAACTTAATCAATCCTTGGCCATAGCAAAGCCTTAATTTTACACTATAGATAAAGCTAAATCTGTATTAGAGGATCTAATGGAAACCACAAAGAAAATATGTGGTGTACTCAATTAATTTTCAAATTGTAGGGATTCTACTATTTAGAAGCTTCAAGTATGACATAATGAAAAAATATACAACACCTTTCTATCCATACAATCCTAAAGGACAACATATATATTAGATGAGATCATGCTAGACATTCAGATAAAACTATCTAATACCAAGGTCTTGTTTATAATAAAATATGATGATCTTGAAAACATGATGATGATCCAAGTAACACTGGAAATTCTAATTTCCATGGTACTTGAAGTTCTCACAAATTAGAAAATGTTGAAGTAGGATCTATCTAAAGTTGATCTAGCTATTACCCAAATAATAAATGATAATTAATTCATCCTTCCATAACAACTTCAATAAATAATATAGGAGAGGAAGATGGACACAAATTCATAACATATGCAACTACCTTTGGTAGTAGATACATTAGAATCTATTGGGTTATTAGGTTACCCAACCATAACAACCTTTGTAGCCACCCAACCAAACACCTCCTCAATTGTAGCATTAATTTTTGTGCACTTCAATTTTTCAACTTTAGCCATATTACATTTTTTTAATATAGTGTAAACATTAGGAACAACCCTAGAATGGTTGAAAACCTATAAAGGGTAGCCATCTAGTTGTAATAGTCTATTAAAAACCTGAAAGGGTGGTAGCCTAGTATGCTACTTAGTTGAAAACCCAAAAGGGAGGATAAGTACTACATAAAGTGTGTATAATGCTAAATTACACCACCAGTGATAAATAGAAATTTTTTTATGGCTTATCTTTGTAGCTTAGTTTATATCTTCTTGCAACTTTATCTTAAGATGAGATACATATTTTAGTCTAGGAAAGTGTCAGATGTAGAATTGATCTTGGTAAAATCATGAAGTGTATTAGATGAACACATGTGTGAATTTTATGATTTTGTATTTTATATGTATTATCCTTGTAAGCATAATTAGTTAATAGACTAATGTGAAGAGTCTTTCCTTTTATATCTTACCAGTCTAGAATGTGAAGAGACAATAGAATTGTAAAAGACGATATATAGTACTTTGATGTAATAGAATCGAGTTTGATGTGTTGATAGTGATTATAGAATCATTCTTTATAGTTTTCCTAATATTCTATTACATATGGTTAATATGTAGTGAGTACTCTATTTTACTTTAATATGCTTTTGAATAGTATTCTAATTATGTTTCATTTCTAATTACATCTATTTCTTCTTTCTCTTCAGTGTAACTTTATAAATCGTAAATGGTAGGTAATATTGTCATCTCTTCTACACCTTTTTGTAATCTCCACTATCTAAGTTATCCCTATAATTATCATGTTTTATAGTATTTATAGGATCCTCTTATAACATATACATTTTTAGTAAGACTAATCCTAGAGCCCTTTTCTTACAAAAGGACATGTTTGAACCTTCTATTATAAACATCTTTGAATTTGTCTCTCGATTTCACCTTCATGGGTAAAAAATTAAATCTGAACCCAACTCCATTCAACCTTTAATAGAACATGAAACTATTATAGAAGTGTTTAGGTCTAGAGGGTGGTTGGATTATCTAGATAAATTTAAAGGGCACAATGAATAGATTGTAGATGAATTTACTCAGAATATATGTTAACGAGTTGATACACCATATATAAATCCAAAACACACACTTTCAACTGCACTAAGGAAGAACACTACTAAAATTAACCTTAACTCATCATCTTTCTAGCATAAGTATTTATGACAGAGGTAGATTTTTATGGATATATAAAGGTGGGTGAAAATAAGGTATGATACTAACACTACTAGCACCCTCACACTTAAGAAACACTTATCAAATGCATACACTCTATGAGACTTGTTAGAAGATGTATCACTCATACAAACTTGCAAGATTAGAGTGAAAGCATGGACAAGTCATTCGTCACTTAACATACAAATACACTACTTAATACACTTAGGAAAAATACTATGGAGATCAAATCCACTTAAAAGTCAAAATAAAAGTTAAAACAATGTGTCAAACTAGTAGGGATTTACCATACTAGGTGTGTACTATATACATATTCCAAAATCGCTTGCATATATAGAGCATAAAAGAGGATAGAGAAGAAGATAAGTGGAAGGGTCATAAGATCAAGTGTAATAGGTTAGGGATTTGTCATGAACATGTGCTAATTTGAAATAGATCACCTTCCTCAAGTTGGCATAGACCTCTTCATTGTTTTAATTTGAAACTACCTTTGTGATGATGAGGAGTTCACTTGATTAAATAAAACTACCACAATATTCATGACCACATATCCTCTAACATGAGAAGATGGAAATGAGGTCATTTTAGGTCATTTACACCAATTCAATTGATGTAATCACCTTTGTCACTTGTCATTCACCGCCTACAATCATTCATCACTAACCCTCTAAGTCTATCCTCACACTTTTCACCTATTTGGCTTGCATTTGCTCATGGATATGAACTATATTGGTTGTAAGAAACTTTTTGAAGACTTATTTATCCTCTGGTCTATCAAATAGACCTCAAAATTTTCCAAGTCACCATGATCACTATCTCACTAGGCAATCACTTTTCCTTCTCACTATCTATTTAGACTACCTGTAATGAATGGACTAACAGAGATGTTTTCATACACAACTATAGTAATAATTGAGTTTGATAAGTTGAAAAAAGTCCCTACAAATCCCCCTCAATGGTTTTCACTTGTCTATTATCCTTTTTACATGTGAAAAACATAAAACCCTACAATAAACATAATATTATGTTTATTCATATAGATGACAATATGACACAAGAGGATGATGAGGATCTTGGGAGAGTTAAATATAAGTCCAAATTAGTTTATAGGCAATTTAACCACCTTTTAATGAATCACTCTCCATGTCTTCTCCATCGGGTTTGCACAAGGGTTTGGAGAGGGTTTTTGGTCATTTTGAATCTTAGTGATGATTCATAAAAAAATAAGTCTAAATCCCCAAAAAAAAAACTAAAAACAAGTTATAAACCCCCTTAAACTATCCACAAATCCTTGAGGCACCATGCACACTATCTGTATAGATGTGAGGATAAGAATATGGTCTCTCAAGCTCTTGACTAAATTATGAGCAGGTCTGAGAGGAAATTAGGCTTGAATGAACAATTTTGAATGTTTTTATGCAAACCAATGGCTCAAAATATTACTCTATTCTCCCTTGAAAATAATCAAGTTGTTTTGAGATATCTAATTATCATAAGAGTTGAGTTTGGAAGCCATAGGGTTTAGGACTAGTATTAGGCCTAGTCTGCAGGACTGTGTTTTTAGACCTATAACCACCTATGAGTGGTTATAATTACTATACATCATTTTTCATCTCTATTAACCCTCAATAAAAATACAAACGTCATTATACAATGCTCTAATACTCTCTTATTCTTTAATTCAGCATTCATGCATCATAGTCTATAGGTTGGGCTGCCTATGGAGTGCCCTTTGTCTGAGACAAAATAGAAGACATATCTACTATTAATGAAACATGAAAGCTATATTAGGTCATGAATACTATATATATAATTATTCAAGACTTTATTCTTCTCTTAGAAGTCTCAAACATCCATTTTCACAAGACTAGCTTTTTAAGTTTGTATACTGTGTAGGATTTTGGTTGACTGTAGACTGAGGATAGAAACCTATTTGTTCAACATTCTCTTTGATTCTTATTGATGCATGAGAATTAAAATAATATCTCTTGTACATATTAAATATCATAAACAATTATCCTAGTGTGCCCATATATGTCCTAGGAGAACTTGAGTAAAATATTATTTTGGTCATTTAGAGGAGTTTGAGTAGATATAGTCTCATGGTTGTCTTAGTTTGAAAGTTTCCTCCATAATATTATTATGTTGTAATTATAATTTCTCTCCATGTAAGTATAAATCCCACTCATCTAAAAACTACATGCTACATTGGGAAAAGGATAAAAATAGTTGAGAGAATCTTGGGTCTATTCCAAGACCAAGACAAAATAAAGCCTATTTCTACATAGGGATAAGTTAAAGAGGAGTTAATAAATGTATGTGGATGCATAGATTAGAGGGAAAGCTATGGATGGGTTTTTAAATATGTGGAATAAGTATTTTAGGCCTACATTTGTAAATCTTTAGATATGGAAATAAAATGAAATCAAGGAAGTTTGATAAATGAATTACATAATTTGACTTATATGGATGATCAACAACCTTGTCAAGGTAAGAATAAATGGTTTTCATATTTTGTATCTTCATTCTAGTTTTAATAGTCATATGTAGTGATTCAAATTCATGTATGGGATGATTAATAAAGTTATGGATGGAAAGGGAATATTTTTAAATCCTTAGTAAAGACATTAGTTTAATATATTAATGTAATAACTTTATAAATAATTATTTAAAAGATCATAAACTTGAGATGATTGTATAATCAACAAATAGTCATTATATTATGCATGAAGGTCCATGTACAACTGGTTAATGTTTAAGATATGATATTATTTTTATGAACAAAGTATGGAGTATAGCATGTAATTCAAGTGGAACAGAGAAATAAAAGAAATATTTGTCTCCTTGAAATTCTTCTCAATCCATTATTGTGACTTGATAGTTTTTAGCAAACATTGAAGGAAATTACAAAATTCTATTCATTTATAGACCAAAAAAAAAGATAGGCAAAAGATGTATGACGCTCAACTTGCTATACAAGGAGATGGGTAATTCATATAAGATATAGTCTAAAGAAATAGTCCTTCAAAAGGTAACAATTATTTGAGTTACATAAAGGGTCTCTAATAATATGCATAAAAAATGAATGAAGGCTTGAATAATTACATAATGATGATCCATTTTTGTGTTAGTCCTTGTAATTATCGATATTTAAGTAAATATAAATCAAGACTAGGCTTCCCAAATAGGTCCAAGAGTACAATGAATGTCTCATTCTATAAATTAAGAAATTTGATATCCAAATTGATCTTGTATAGACCAATACATCATTTGATATTAATTTGATGATACATTTTGAATGATTCCAATTGTGTTATTTATATTTAATAGACTTAAATGGATCTTGAATGATATTAAATGATTTTGGTGTTTTGTGGATTTGTTGCCTACATAAATTCTAATTCAGTCTTTGAAGAAAACCAAAATGAATATCTCCAAGTATGGATCAAGTTTCCAATCCTTTTATGGTTCATGAAGATTGTGAAGGAACTCTTTGTAAATATAGCTCATTATGTAATTGAAATCCAAATTTGTTACCTGTATGGGTCTATTGACATTCTATATTGAATGTTAGTGTCATCGATGTTTTATCAATAAAGAACATAGGAAAGAGACCACCCAGATTTGTGGAAGAAACCAACTTGGAGATAAGGTATAGGTTCAATCAAAAGATAAAGTTGACTATCTTATGTAAAATATTATATAAATTTGTGAGTCATTTTATGGTTACAATACGATAGTTAAAAGCAAAGGATAGATCTATGTAAAAGGTAAAAGTCAAAGTTGTGTATGTAGTCATCCATGCTAAAGACAAACTCAGATTCTCTCAAACAAGATAAAATCTAGGAATGGCTTGTATAAGGATGAGTTTTAGTGTCATGGAGCATTATTATGAAGGTGTTAGAGTCTATAATTGAATTAATATATATAGATTGAGACACAAAAATTTGACATAGATTTATAGATAAATTAAATGCTTTCACGGAGATTCTATAAAATTTAAAAGAAAGCATTAAATATTATGAGATTATAAATTTTTACTTGTGTATTTGTAACACATTAGTATGGGAGGTCGAATTATGAATTGGGAAGGATCTTGATGACAATTTTGCATGATTAGTAAGTAGTGAATCAAATAGCATGGTGATCATACTTACACCATTATGAAATTTTAAAAAAATTCAAGGCAACTTGCTTCACTAAATAATACTATCAAGTGAATAAGTGCATAAATTACATCAAAGTTTGGTATCAGAGCCAGGTGCTTTGTGGAAGGACATAATTTTTTTAGATTATTTGAAAACTATTCAGATTGTGAAAAGGTTATTGGTTAAATTATTGATGTTATCAAGTTATAGATGAAGGATTTAGGAAAATGTGTAATGTTATGGATTTATTTGTAGATCAAGTTTCAATATTGTATTGATCAAGTCGTAGGAAAATAGTGAATGAATTTGGGGAGTATGACAAAAGCCACTTGAAAAGCTATGACTTTATTTGAATTTGGTTTAAGAGGCTATAGTTATGCTTATGTTTTATGATTTGTGTGGAATCAAATTTTGAGATTTTTAAAATAATAGGTAGAAGTTCTAGGATTAGTTTGAATGAAGGTTATTAATTACAGGCATATAGTGAAAGTTTACAATAAGATAGTGATTGGAAAAAGAGGAGAGGCAGAGAAGTTCATGAGAAGAAAGTAAGTGGCAAAGCCCTATAACTAGTAAGGATTAAAAAAGAGCTAGAGAAATCTTCTAAGTAAACTCAAAGAGAGATTAATGAAGCTGAATAAGTCTAATAGAAAGGACTAGAAGACATTGCCAAAATACTAGGATGAAAAAGACCTAGCTGAGGTAATCGATAACAAGGTGAAATAAACTATCTATGAGAATAGGTCCATGTGAGCCCTAAGGAAAATAAAAAAGAGTAAAGAGAAATAAAAGATGAAGGGCTTAGTTTAATAAGGTTGTGATAAGAAGATGGAGAGAGAGAGAGAGACATGGAAAAATAAATATTAGCAATGTTAATGTTCCTAATAGAGTATATAAGAACAAAATAAAATTAAGAATATGGATGAAGATTGAAACGGAAAGTGAAATGGCCTTTCAAGAAAGATTTTTGAAGATGAAACAAAAGATATTGATATTAAAGCAATCAAAGGAGGGAAAGAAAGAGTAAATAAATCCTCAAGTTTTTAAAACTAGTTATTTCTTTGTATGTGTGCATGCAAGTAAGAAGATAGATGAAGAAAGAGTCCAATTTGAGGACCAACATGATGAATATGTCAAAGTGTTGGTAATAAGAGAAAAGTATGAATATCATGCTTATACTATGGATTAAGTGAACATGAGATTGGAGCATGAAAGAATATTTTTTCATTTAGAGAAAAGAGAATTGCTTGAAAACATGGAACAGGGAAAATATCTTCAAGATGATTTCATCAATGATGCAGATTTGATTATAAAAAAATTGATGATGATAAAAGTTATTTTGATTCAAATATTTATTTTGTTGACATTAATGTGCAATTTCATAAAAAGGAGATGAAGGAGAAGTTAAGCCTATGTATGGGCTTATTCAGGGTAGATGTGATGGAAAAAAAACACTTATTATTCCTTGTAACATTGTATTTGATGAAGAAAATGTAAATGTTCAAGAACATTTTTTGTATGAAAAAATAATAGGATTGTTAGATAGGTTCATGTATAGTTAACATAATAAATAAATCTCCTTTGAAGTGCTTGAAGAACCTAATATGCAACAAGAGGAATTGTTTCAAGTGACCCATATTGAAGACAAATCAATTTTAAGTCAAGCTATGGTAAAATTCAATGAAGAAGATGAAATGATTTGGCATCAAAAAATGCTAGAGTCAGAAGATCTAAGCCTCATAGGAGATGAGGGCTTTGTCAAATAAGTTTCAATAGAGATAATGAAGCTCTCAAGTGAAGAAGATGTTGGTGGAGAGGCAACAATGCCTCAAGTTATTAAATCTAACTATGTTTTTAGTTTTGTATGTGCAAGTTTTGAAGTAGAAAAGAAAGAGTTATATATATTAGACTTCATTGAATAAGTTTAAGTGAAGGATACTTGGGTTCATATATCATGAACAAATAAGGAAGTAGAACAAATTTCAAAAAAAAACTAGAAGAAAAGAAAAAGAAGATAGTAATTATTTCGAGCAAGTGCTCAAAATTTTCCCTCCTAGGGAGTTTGATGTATGAGTATCAAAATAATATCTCTTGTACATTTGAAATATAAAAAAAAAAATCCTAGTGTGTCCAAATAGGTCCTAAGATAACTTGAGTAAAATATTTTTTTGGTCATTTAGAGGAGTTTGAGTAGATATAGTCTCATGGTAGTCTTAGTTTGAAAGTTTTCTCCATAATATTATTATGTTGTAATTATATTTTCTCTCGATGTAAGTTTAAATACATGCGACATTGGGAAAAGGATAAAAATATTTGGGAGAATCCTAGGTCTATTCCAAGGCCAAGACAA
Organism: Torreya grandis; assembly: GCA_037957365.1. NCBI lineage: Eukaryota > Viridiplantae > Streptophyta > Pinopsida > Cupressales > Taxaceae > Torreya > Torreya grandis. The sequence continues at coordinate 798,314 of JARHVA010005859.1, forward strand.
AATAAAAGCCTATTTCTACATAGGGATAAGTTAGAGAGGAGTTAATAAAGGTAGGTGGATGCATAGAGTAGAGGGTGAGTTGTGGATGAGTGGTGAAAGAGAAGGCATGAGGCTTTTAGGCCTACATCTATAAATCTTTAGATATGACAAGAAAATGAAATCAAGGAAGTTTGATAAATGAATAATAAGCACAAAATTTGACTTGTATAGATGATCAACAACCTAGTCAAGGAAAGAATAAATTTTTTCATCTTTTGTATCTTCATTTTGGTTTGATCAAATTTTTACAATCCAATATAGTCATATGTAGTTTCTTGAATTCATGTATGGGATGGTTAATAAAGTTATAAATGGTAAGGGAATATTGTTAGATCCTTAGTAAAGACATTAGTTGACTAGATTAATGTAAGAGCTTTCTAAATAATAATTTACAAGCTATCAAACTTTACCAAATTATACAATCAATAAATAGTCATTCTATTATGTGTGAAGGTCCATGTATAGTTGGTTAATGTTTAATATATGAAATTATTTTTATGAATAAATTCTAGAGTATAGCATTTAATTCAAGTGGAACAAAGAAATAAAACAAATATTTATCTCATTGAGATTCTTCTCAATCCATTGTTGCAACTCGATAGTTTTTATCATACATTGAAGGAAAAGCCAAAAACTTTGTTAATTCATAGATTGAAAAAAAAGATAGGAAAAAGATGTATGAGACTCAACTTATTATACAATGACTTAACAATCCTTCAAGAGGTAAGAATTCTTTGAGTTTCATAAAAGGTCTCTAATAATATGCATGACAAATCAATGAAGGATCGTATACTTGCTTAATGATGATCCATTTCCATGTTAGTCCTTGTAATTATTGATAATTGAGTAAATCAAAATCAAGACTAGGCTTCCTGAATAGGGCCAAGAGCACAAAGAATGTCTCGTTCTATATATCAATAAATTTGATACACAAATTGGTCTTATAAAGACCAATACATCATTTAATATTAATTCAAAGCTAAATTTTGAATGATTCCAATTGTGTTATTTGTATTTGGTAGACAAAAATGGATCTTAAATAATATTAAATGATTCTGGTGTTTTGTGGATATACTACCTACATAACTCCCAATTCAATCTTTGAAGAAAACCAAAACGATTGTCTCCAAGTATAGGTTAGGTTTCCAATCTCTATATGGTTCATGAAGATTATGAAGGGACTCTTTGTAAATGCAAGTCATTATACAGTTCAAATCTTAATTTATTATCTATTTAGGTCTATCAACATTATATATTAAATTTTAGTGTCATCGATGTTTTATCAATAAAGAACATAAGAAAGAGACCACCCATATTTGTGAAAGGAAATAATTCAGAGATAAGGTATAATTTCAAATAAAAGATAAAGTTGACTATATTATGTAAAATATTCTATAAATATGTGAGTCATTTTATGGTTACAATATGATATTTGAAAGCAAAGGACAAATCCATGTAAAAGGTAAAATAAAAAATTGTGTATGTAGTCCATGCTAAAGAAAAATTCAGCTTCTCTCAAACAAGATAAAATCTAAGAATGGCTTGTATAAGGATGAATTTTGCTATCATGGAGAATTATTATGAAGGTGTTAGAACCTATAATTGAATCAATATATATATATATATATATATATATATATAGATTGAG
>JARHVA010005859.1:805000-960000 GCA_037957365.1 Torreya grandis
ATAAAAGCAATCAAGGTAAGTAATTAAATTCAAATGATTATATGTATAAGTTAACCTCATCATAAATAAAGAGAAAAAGATTAGAGTTAAAGGAAAAAAATACTTGTTATAGACACAAGTGAAATTGAAGTTATTTGACTGAATGAAATCCCATTTAAACCAATATTTAGTTGAGCTAGACTTAGCACAACTTCAACTAAATAGGATTAAATATTATAAGAGAGAGATCAATTATAAGAAATAAGTAAATCAATACCATAACGATGTGGAACTAATGTACACACAGACTTAACAGTAATTTGGTTATCATAGTCTTACTTTTGATAAAGAATGTACTAAAATTCATACAATCATCAAACTCAGAAAACAATTATGTAAATAAAAAGATAAAATAAGAGAAGGGAAGAGATTAACCTAGAAAAATAGAAAATGATTCTGGCTCTATATTTCTCCTTTCATGATCCACAAAGAGACAACCCTTTTTCATGGTACAAGAGATGATCTTATATAGGCATGCAGGCTTGTGGAGTTCAAATTTAAATTCAAATTAAAATTCACTTCCTAATGAGGTAGTTTTAGGAATATTTAACATGGCTAACCCACTTTGAAATTTTTGGGATTCATCTCCATCTAATATCATCATGAAAATTTTGGGACCATGCTACATCAAATCATGAATGAATGTTAATGAAGAATTTAGTTGTGATTCATTAAGATTATTAGTTTACAACATTTTATGTAGTTTGGACCAAGTTTATCTAAGCCAAAGATTTTGTCTTTTATGGTCCATGTTTGATCATCATGAATATGTTAAGATGATTATTCATGCCTCATTCATAATTTGATTCAAAAATTATCTGATTTAGCAAATGAAATCAGATGTATGGTTCATTCTCAAGATTTGATGGTCTTAACAACTAGATGGACCATCAATTTTATGCTTATGATTTGATATATGCACAAACAACATGTCTTTGATTTTTGAATGTCCTTCCCATGTGCTTTCCTCTTATCTTATTTTATGTTTTCCTTTACCATAGAGTTGGTTTTGATTTTGTGGGCCCCACTTTGACACTTGGTAGCTTGTCAACTTCCATGGGTTTTAGTTTTGCCATTCAATTTTATCATGTCTATAGACACATGGCCTTTTTCATTTTCTTGAGCACTCTAGATTTTGATCTCTTTATTTCCATTCATCATCTTTTTAAACTATGGGCCTTTGGATAATAGTTTCACCTTTGAGATCATATGCCTCTAGGATTGAAACATGTGGCATCATCCCACTCACCCATGGTTATAACCTTTCTCTTATCTTATAGTTTAATCTCTAGGTTAGTAAGGTAATAATATTATGCCATGTGTCATCATCATGCTCATTTAATCACTTAGGACTATGACATAGTTCTTGGTCAGCACAAAAATATATAGGTTAGTGGGGTTGTGGTATTATTCCACATGGCATAAACACATTAGTTTTGATTATTTTCATAGGTAAAAACATATATGGGATATAAGAGTAGTGGGATTATGCCATGTGGCATCATCCCTCTCACCTACCTAGATCAAAGGCTTTATGTTTTGCATGAACATCTCTAAGATAGTAGAGAAAAAGTATTATGACATATGGCATCATCCCACTAACCCATTATCTTAGAGCTTTGATGACATTAATCCCTCTTCGAGAAAATTTGAATAAAATTGACTAAGTGTCAAAAGACTCTTTGAACATGCCTATGGCCACCACATGTCTTCTTCTCATGAATTTAGGACATCATAGGGATTGAAATATGGCTTGATGCTTAGATATATGAGATTCCATATTTTAATTTTAATATTCTCCTAAACTTCCATTTTTTGAGAAAGTTTTAACACATTTTTTGAAGACCCAAAACTTTAACATTCTCTACGCAATCTTCAGAACTTTTGTTCAAAATAATTATTTCAACTAATTCTTGACATTCTAAATAAAGAGTATAATATTTTATAAATTCCATTGAAAGAAGTTTTTTTGTAAATCCTATAACTATTCCCTTGCACAACTTCAAACTTTACATGTTTCAAAGATGCAATACTTGAACCATCCTCACAAAGTCTTTGGGATTTTTTGTAGTCAAACATTTGCAAGAAAGTTCAAACAAATTTTTTGAAATTTTCCAAATGAGAAATACTTAGTTAAATTTAATTTGATGAACATGATGTCCAAAGTCTATCCTATAAATAGAACATGCAAAACATGGTTAATGTCTTAGGTTTAAAAACCAATGGCTAATAATTTGAATTCTAATGGCTAAGTGCAAGGTTGAAGGAATGACTAAGTATAAAATATAACCATACAAAATTTTATCCACTTGGTTGATTTAAAATTTAATTCCATCCATTTACATGAAAAGTGGAAAATTCAAAAAGTGAAATGTTATAAACATTTAGTCATTCATATTGAAATCTAAGTGGAAATAGATCAAATTGCCCAAGAAAAGAAACAATAAACTTATGAAAATGTTAGATAATTTACATAAACCTAATTTTAAATAATATGAAATAAATCTAAAACTTGTGTCTCAAAACACAAGCAAAAATGTATACTAAGACTTATTAGACTTATGCGAATTTAAATATTGAATGAATGCATTTATAAATGAATGTTTGGACTGAACTAAAGAAATATAAAGACATTAAACTAAACTGATTCAATCACTTGTAACTTAATTATTTAGTTGATTACAAAGAAGGTTAATTTAAATCAACAACTAAAATGAATCCTTGAAAGGCATAAGAATAGATTCCAAAGCAAAAGAGGGTCCCCATTTTTCTAATAAAAATGGGGCCTATTGTGAAAGCAAAAAAATATGGTGACTCCTACTAGGAAATACTCTTGAATATTTCAAGAATCCAAAATCTCTGATTTTATAAGATTAAAATTAATTAGCTACAAGTAATTACTTAGAAAAAAATTAGAATATAATAGGCACTCCATTTTATAATAAAAAGTGACATACTAATCTATAATCTTATCCAAATCATTTATGTGTGTGATTAAGTGATTTATTCATTTCTTTTGTGTTCACACATAGTAATTAAGAATTGCATAAGGCCAAAACTACTTAAAGAACAATATTTTGCAATTTATAGTGGAGTAAGTGGTTTGATCATTACTTTACTTTCATCTAGGCATTTATAGCCATAATAAAGTAACCTCTTATCGATTCCAAAGGCCTTATTCCACTATCAACCAGGACAGAAAGCTTGTGGTGGAGGTTGTCAAGATCACCCTTTCGAGAAGAATTTTAGATCTTACATTTTAACCTAATTCTTTTGGAAGGAAGTTTTATAATTTTATCCATAGAGGGTTGGGAACCAAACCAATGGTAAAATGAAACTAGAATGTCCATGACAACTTAAAATAAAATGAAATCAAAGTAATATTGCATTTTATTTAGATATTTTATTAAGTACATTAAATTGTTTCAAATAATAAAATAGATGTTCTATATCCACAAGTTCTATTAAAAATATTCAACCTTTGAAATTTAGGATATAAATGATGTAATCTTAACAATTTCACTTAAACTCTTCAAGATAAATTATAATTAGGCTCTTTGAGTATCATCTATGTTATTATTTCAAAAATGCTTCATTTCATTCCCTCAATTAACAAGGGCAACTTGAGGGAAAAATTAGTTGGGATAAACGCAACGAGGAAGAAAAGAGAAAAACAAACAAAAGTATTACCTAAGCTAACAAAAAAATAATAAGAAAAAAATAAAAAGTAAAAAATAAGTTATTGATAGGGTCTTTGAATCAACTCAAACTTAGAAGTAATGCCTAAGGAATTATCTATATATAGGTAATAAAACATACTCACTAGTAAGACACTTTAGGCACAATGGATTCTCACATAGGATTTTAGAGATTTGGTAGGGACCAAGCCATGATTAATCAAATTTTGTATGTTTTCCCTGTTATTCATGATCCCTATCCCATTAAATGACTATAACTAAGATCTAAAAGGCCTTCAGTTTGTCCCATTTGTCAAACCAACATTTTACTACATCTTGATGTCTACTAAAGTACAACAAGGTTATATCTCATTTTTATTCTAACTATATTAGGTTCAAGAGGAGGGCCTATTTTAGATCATTAGCTTCTAGGTAATCTTTAGTGAAAAAGGTAGGGATTCTCAGGTTGGTTAAAAAGATAGGATTTTGGTTATACACCAAATGATAGGGAGAGGTCCCCAAAATAGATTTGTCTTAATTATGTTTGATCATAAAGAAATTTTAAGCATGTTATGCCAATCCCCTAGGTTTATTTCTAAGTTTTTTAACTATATTAAATAAATTATTATTTTTTGACTCAATTATCCCATCACCTTAAAGATAATAATTGGAAGAAAAATTAAGATTTAACCGAGGATCATAAGCCCATTCAAGGAATTGCATGGAGGAGAAAGTAGGGCCATTATCATAATATTTTTAGAATACCAAAACTTATATTAATGTGTTCATTAGAGAATTTAATGACTATATATGTGGTACAATTCTATAATGTTTGGGATTTATCCCAACAAAAACACTAATCCATCATTGTCAAGATAAATTTGTGTTGAGTAGAGGAATTAACATTGATGTGCCCCATTAAGTCTAGTTCCCACTTGGAAAAGGTTTGAGCTTCAATGAATGGTAGTAGTGACATTGTTTGAGTGTGATCATTAGAATAAAAAATATGATAAGTGTGGAAATTACTCACATGTAAGTGAGTGATTTAACTATTTTAGGAATAATAGGGTTTTATTCCAATTTTAGTTAAGGGTCTAGATTAGTAAATTAGTAAAGAATATTCTAATAAATATAGTCCTAATTTGTGTAATTTATCTATCTTTTTTACCTTTTTTAAAATAGTAATAAATAAGGATAAATATAACTTAGCTTGAAAATGAACTGAGGTGGTTGAGATAGAGGCTAAAACTAGTTATGCAGGACTAGGATAGTGTCATGAATCTAAATATAGATTTCTTTTGGAAAAAGGATAGGAGTGAAAAAAATAAGAAACTTAAATGTTTGGCACTATAGTCCACTCATATCATTGTTATCCAAACTAGTCACAGAGGCTTGAAACTTTTTGGGTTTATACATTGTTGCTATGTGAGACGACTTGTGAAATATTGAGTGTTGATTATTGATAAAACTCATTGTGGAGATGATTAATCTTAACAACTTAACCCTCTATCATTATTGATAAAATGATGTTTGATCTAATTGAGGAAAGTGGGGTTAGTGTGTAAGATACACTAAACATGTAATCCACACCCCTTATGTGGGCACGTTGCCTACATATCAATACTCTAAACAGAGATGAGTCCATATGTGGTTATCCCACTTAATATGCCTTATGTTATAGTGTGATACAGATGTAAAAATGCTAATTGTATAGTGTTTTAGGTGGATATGGAATATGATGAGGGTTTGAGTATGTTTTTTGCTATGTTGGGTGACTTTATGGGGAGAGTAGGGAAGCTTCCCTTAGTGCTTTATTTGTATCCTTGATTGATTTGTAAGATTTTTCACCTCCCTTGTAAATGAACTTTGGATAAGATTTTATAGGGAAACATTGGTCATAAGTTAGATGTATTTGTGTCAAGATAACATAATGAAGGATAATAATTAGATGAAAATGACTATTTGGGCTCAAAATGAAAATAGATAAGAATGCAATAAATGGGACACCATAGGGTCTAGTGCTATAGTACAAGTATGGCATTACTATCCTATTGGAGTGAGACCTAGGGGAATAGGATTGGCCTAGGAAAATTATCTTAGTTGAGGTGGAATGACCATTCAAAATGTTGCAGATGACTGGTAATGAGCAAAAAGATGTTTATAAGGGTCATAAGATCATGCAAAAAGGATGTATGGATAGGGTGTCACAAGTCACACTCAAACTATGAACTTGGACATTTTATATGACTGCATTTACCCCCCATTTTTTCTAGTTATGTAGAAAATCAAAATGCTAAGAGAAAGGAAAAGTAGAAAATGTACCTAAACTTACCTAAAAGGGTTCATGAATCCCATGAAGATGTGTGATTTTGAGTGATGCAAAGTGATGTGATGTACCAAAAGTAATATTACAAAAGGAGATAAGTGTTCAATTAGACAAGAGTGGATCAAGAATACAAAGGCTAACCTTTTGAATCCATCATCACCCACTAAGTGAAGCTATGTGATCATGGTTATGTTAAACTACATTTGGAATGTGTCTCTAATCCCTCCGAGTAGGTGGCTTAATAATACAAAGGCTAACTACTACTTTAGATCCATCATTACACACTAAGTGAAGCTATGAACTGATACTAATATGAATGTGTGTTGTATGGATGGATCCTAAAGCAAATGAATGCTCTATAATTTAACTATGTGGCATGGACATTTGAATGTGTACTAATAGTTATGCTAATCTTGGCCACTTTGAAAGGTAGAGATTAGGATTGTATGAAATCCACTTCAAAACTAAGAACTAAGCTTATATGAAATCCACTATGAAATGATGTCAACCACCTAGAGATGGGATAAGGTATGTAACTACTAATAATACTTAGGTAATATAATAACTAGGAATAAAAGAAGTTAAATGTGTCATGCACATTGCCCCCAATCATAGGTGTCTATAACATAGATTCTGATCTAGAAGTTGTGCCAAATACCCAATCTAAAATTGGATACAAGAGCCATCATGCCATGAATGATGCCCCTATATATAGATATTCTAAGTAAAGCTATACTGAAAATACTCAATTTGAATTTTATTGTAGCTGATAAAACTATAACTAACCTTACCTTTATATATGTTTCTAGAAATTCTAGATTTTCCATTGTTTGGATATGAGCACCAAAAATAGGACACTTTATTGTTTAGTGTTGTAGTCCATGTATGTCACTCTTTTCCTTTACTATTTTATAATCATTGTTCTATATTCATTAATATCTTTCTAGTCTACTCTGCTTGGTTTGACTTTTGAATATTGTTTTTATTGTTCTAAAAACTAATTTTTGACTAGTAGAAGGCTCTGATCTCTATGACAAAATTTTGTTTGTTTCCCCCTCTTATAAAGGTAGGAATGAAGACCCTATAATGACTTCCCTAAAAATAAAGATCCCTAAAAATGTGTTATGTTTTGATATATATATATATAATATATCAATGATAATTGAAAATATGTCTCAAGATCTAACATAGTTTGTATTGGAGATTGTTAGATCAATAGGGGCATGCCTACATAGATGTAAAAATATAATAACATGTGTAGTATACTAAACTGAAAGTATAAATCTGGTTAGTTGTTAGTTTTCAAGGAGGGATGGATCATGATGTCCATCATGGCATTCAAGAAATCAAAATGGTGCATGATGTGGATCATGGAATTGCAAACAATTGAATAGAAAATAAGAAATATACACAAAAGGTAAGAAGAAAGAAGCATACAAAAGAGGCCAAGGGGACAAACAAACAAGGGACATGGGCACATGTCACTCAAATTTAGAAACAAAGCATACAAGGCATGTTCAAATTTCACATACACATATAATAAAAAATGAGGAAGATTGACATGAGGGCCCAGAAGCACATACAATAGTACAAGCAAAGGACATTAGCAAATGTCCTAAGTCACACACAAGAGTATAAAATAGGAAAATGCAATCACATATAGCTACTTAAAGAAAGAAAGGAAGGCATGTAAATACTAAAAATACTTTTGCATCTAACTAATCAAAGTGAGAAGTGAAATTATGCAAAACATGGAGTGTAAGACTAGGTATATGCTAAGAAATACATAAGTGATATATACTAGTGAGTTTTGATAGAGTAGTCTGTGTAAGCTAGTAATTAATGTACATCATCATGAAATATAGTGTGTGGTATATGAATAACATAACCTATATGGTGTAGTCATGTATAAGATTCCCCCCATGGGTAGATATGTCGATTCATGTCTCAAATGTAGAAGTATGATGCCCCCTCAACAAGTAGAGTGAAGTAACCAAGGATCTGGGTGTCACTGCACACACTCAAAGAAGATCAAGTGAAGAATTGTAATGTAGATAAATTAACAAATAGTAGCATATAATAATAAAATGTAAGTCTAGCATGGTAGTAGAAATGTAAAACATGAATAATGCATATAGTTAAAATGTTTTTGGTGTTTTGAGTTATTTGAATGTTTGTGTATTTTGACATGTTATATTATTTTTAGTATTTTTGAGAAAAGATATGTACAAGCAATAGTAAATAAACTATGCACAAGAATTTGAAAAGAAGTTATGTAAAATAAAAACTAAGAAGAAATGATATTAATTGATAAGTCTCATGAGAGACTCCCTATCATGGTGCCCTAAATCAAGGAGAGGAATTGTGCATGATCAGGAAACACGATGGAATGGATAAAAATCTGACTCTAAAAGTTTTGCATGTTATAAGTTATTTAAAATGTCTATAGTGGAAACTTATTGTGAGGTCCCCATATAACTTTGAGAAGAGGATGAAACTATGGGGATCTTAGGGACCCATCTAGTAGTAGAAGAAGATATATAAAAATGTGCTATATGTGTAGATGCATGAGACCTCAATGATACTACCCTAGGTGTGAATAATGTAGGTAATAACTATCTAAAGTCTTGAAACTATCACTAATGTAGTAGTATCTCTAAGAAAGGCCTTTATGGAAGTGTATGAACTCTCTATGCTAGTGAAGAAGGCCTCAACTATGTCTAAATGTCCGCTGGAGGAAGAATTGTAATTGGTGGAGGAGCTAAAATTGTTGACTGTAAAGTAGGAGATGGCTATGAAATGGGGAGTGCTAACTCTTACAAACTCCACCAACTATAACAACCTGATTAGCATGAATGAATTTTATGAATCTATGCACTATAGAAGGTACTAAATAAAGTTTTTTGACCCATGATCGACCAAGTAACATGTCAAAAAATCCTATACTAAAAGTAATAGTAAATGATGTGGCCATATGTGTAGGTCTAACTTGTAGAGGAAGTATAATCTCACCTAATGAATTCTATATGTGCCCTCTAAATCCATGGATAACTATGTCTATTAGGGTGATATCATGCTATGAATATCCTAAATACTAAAGTAGTGTCATGGTACACATGCTTACACTGGATCCATTATCTATGAGAACATTATGAATGGGATGATGATATATGTAGGCTATGATAAGGAGTTCATAGTAATCTAAATCATCCTTAACTATCTCTTACTCTAAAAAAGAAATGGGAGGTCTAGTTAGAACTCTAGAATTATACACACTAATCATGTTGCTAAAAATATGTGACTCAAATGAAGGTGCTTGGTATATAGCTAGTAGAGGGTGTGCATGATATGAATGGCGAACACCTGATGTATCCCATGTCTCTTATTTAGAATGTTGTGGGAAAGGATCTGATAAAATTTTTAAAACCATGTCTTATGTTTTCTTTTCCTGAGGAGGCTCAATTAAAGTGCCAAGATGAATGATTTTACCATAAATCAAGTCATTTATCTTGTGTCACAAACTGATGTATCTATTTGTTGTATGGCTTGGTGCCCTATGAAAATCATAAAATGCATATTAATCATATCCAAGTAGAAGAGGTTTTGTTGTATCAACTTCCCATATAGGAGGGAGAGATATGGTATTGCATTCTAATATATTTTTTAAGACTTTGGTTAGAGATACTGGTAGATTGGTAAAGTCACATCGAGGAGGTGATGATAAAACTACTCTTTGAGGGGGATATAAAGCCACATTAATTGTAGGTTGACTTCAACTTTTTATATCATTAACCTCTACTTTTTATAGGACTTTATTGTTATTCTTATTTGTTGTTTTTGATATGCTTGTGTACTTGAGTTTTCCCATTAAAATTAATTTGATTTCCCTTTCCTTTAGTGTATGTCATAACTCAATGAAGGAAGATACCTTTTTGAACATTATACTCATGCAAAGTTGGTACAAGACTCTATTTGAAGAGGTCCTATTATTCTTGATTAGCCATGGGGCTAGTTATCAGGAGATTAGTGGTAGTGATTTGTTGTAATTTATGTCAAGTGGAATTGGTGATGACAAAGTGGAATGAGAGTGATCTTGGTCTAATATGCATGATCTTAGTACTCAGCTTAGTCTTGGTTAATAGTGAAATAATGTGGGAGAAATTGGTTCTATGAAAGCATGAGTGGATGGAATGGAGCATGGAAAGAGAGTACATGGTATGTCCATGTGGTTTATAGAGAAATTGGTGTCCTTCTAGGTGGTCTTCAGATGGAGTGCAAGTCATCCTATGCCTTGTGGGCTTGACCATGTGTGGTTACCTATGGGGTTTTGAGTACTTTGAGAGATATATCATGATGAGGAGCTTTGTATGATTGGCATGTTCATTTTAGACATGTATATGGTGCTAAGAGGATAGGTTTATGGTTTAAAAGAGGTGGCTAGTGGTCTGTAAGATAGTTTGGCCATTGGCCTAGTTGGCCTAGGTAGGCTTGTGAAGCCTTGTGAAGGGTTAAAGGCTATTTTAAGGTTGGTGAAGCATTTTTTTCATGAAATATGGTTATAAAATATTTTTTAATCATGTTGGTAAGGTTTGAGGTTAGATATTGAGCTAAAAAGTAAGAAAGTTGGTTTACAAGCTTTAAAAGGTGCTACAAATGAGTGTAAGGAACATGAGAGGAAGTTTCTCATGATTTTTGGCATGTGTAGGGTTTGAATGAGAAGATAATATATTTGGAGTAGTTTTGGAAGGTATTTATGAATATTCTAAAATAATTGGTTTAGGAGTTAAGGGGCACAACTTTATGAATGATTTCTAAGAAGCTAAGGAGGTTTTTAATTATCAAAACCCCAGTCTTAGACTCGATAGAGAATATATTGATAGTTTGAGATAAGAATGGATTGGGTAATAAAATGAGATGATTGGAGGTTGTATATGAATCTTACAGTTTTTTTTGAAAGTATTTTTGGTCTCTTGATTGTGTGAGGGCCTCACAGGAAAGTGCTTCTTAAAAGTAATTTTGATATTGTGAGAGATTTATGAATATGATCAGGGGAACTAATGGGTATGTGATTAAGATTAGGAGTTTTAAAAAATGGATATGTAAAGTTTTAGTGATATTCATCTTTATGTGTCAAATTTATATGAGTTTAAATTTTCCTAGTCGCTAGAGGACTAAAGGAGAAAAATAACAGTTTGAAGTAGCCTTTTTGGTAAGGTTTGAAGTGATTCAAGATAATTAGAGATATCCAAATAATATGGAGTTTAATTATAATTATCTTAGTTGAATTATTATCCATTAGGATAGTTTGACCATATCTCCAAGTTTTCTTTATGACCATTGATCACTGTAAACTTTTCTGTGTCAAGACTATGAGATAGTGACCTAAGGAATTAGTCTGTTAGACCAATGAAAGCTAGTTGGACATGAGAAATAAATATTGGAGGTTGAAATATAGATCACATATAATCTATTAAGATGGATTATAAGGTATGAAAGTGTTATTTCATCTACTAGACAAGAACATCTACATGACTAGTTTTTGGAGCTTGTAGGCAGTCTAGAGTGGCCTATTTGAAGAGGATAGTTTGAGTTATTATAAGTAGAGTTTGAGTTGATTGAAAGCTTGGTGATATTATATAAGTGTTAAATATTTATTACATGGATTTGGTATTCATATTTTGTCTCTATTTTTTTTGGAGCATTCAAATTTATTCGACTAAGTTTCTAGGGTTCTTAACCAGTTTGAGTAAATAATTTGTGTGAGTCGGCTTAGATCTGTATGAGCTATGTGAAGATGAAAAATGGATTTTTAGGTGTTTTTTAAGGCATGGAGGACCTATCCATGTGTTTTTTATAGATGGTTTTTGATAAAATATTTTATATTCTTTAGTTTCATTAGTGAGTAGTCTAAAAGGCTTGGTTCAAGGTATGAATTAGAATTCCAGATGTTGTAGACCCATGTGGGAGTGAGAAATGTTCTTTTGGAGGTATATTTGATGTTTTTGAAGCATTGGTGAAGGATATTATTCATGTATATGGACATATGTGGTGAATGACCTATAAGGTTTAATGTATTAGGCCTAATTAAGATCTAAAGGAGGATTAAGCTTGCTTTGGGTTATGGATGACCTATGGAGAGATTGTCCCATTCATAGAACATGTATGATGATATATTTTAATGGTAAGAAAAGTATGGAAGCATCTTTGCTGACCAAGATGTGTTATATGAAACATTGGTATATATACTAGGTGTATTTTGCCTATTTAAAAGTGTGTGTGAAGCTAAGTGAATAAAAGAGCTTAGTCAAGGAGCAGACATGAGTCATTGCGGACCATCAAAGGGAGAAGATGACTAGTCATGTTTGTCTAATCAGGTTCATGAGCTAGCAAGTCATTAGACCTAATAGTATAAAGTGTGACTTGGTGGAGTAAAAGACTTTTGAAGGGGATTTCAAGTGTTAGAGCAAGAGAAGGTCATCATTAGGTGTACAAGACATCAAAGTAGTGGTAGACATTAGAGTAGAAGTGGTTGAGTGGGTGATTAATCACCTAGGGGGTTGTAACCTCCTTTCTATTTGGAGATAGATAAAGGTCCAGTTGGAGCTAGACTAAATTGAGAGATGGATGTTCCTTGATCAGTTGGAGCTGGTCTTAAGTCTCATGTTTGTATTATCCTTATAAGACTATAGTCCATTTTTTGTAGGCTTGAGAGTGGGTTTTCTCCCCTATAGGTTTCCCACATAAATGATGTGTTCATATGATGTTTTCTCTTGTTCATGCTTTGTATGTATAAGCTTTCATGTTCATGTTATTGTATGATGAATGAGTTTATGGAATTGAATGTGAATTGTTAACTACTAATTTAACCCCCCCCCCCTCTCAGTAGTTACTTATATAACTAGTAATTTTAACTAAGATAGTCTTATATTGAAGAACATAATCTATAAGATGCTCATTTGACATTTATTTCTATTTTGTAACTTGGACATAAAAAACCTTGTCACCTATGTTGATTATAAAATGAGCTAGGAACATGTTAGCTAAAGGATTGAATGCATTAACCAACTGATTTGGTAGACTATAGAACCATTGTAGAGCATAATCATTTAAACTCCATGGAAATATCTTGGTTATTAACTAGTCATTTGGCACATAGTCCAAGAATGCTACATTAAAATCTCTCAAGTGTGTCTCTAGATCACCCTTGCCATCATATAGAGTGAGATTGGGTTGAACAAATCCTAGTGTCAAGGGTGTAGAATAATTATGATGTTCCAATGGTGTATGAAGTAGAGTAAAAAAATCCAAAGCCTATGTTGGTCTATAATCATGTTGCTCAAGATGTATCACCTTAGATTGAAGATATTTTATCTCTTGTATAAGGGAATCAAGAGATAAGGATGTACTAGACATAACTGATGGTGCCTCAAAGGAAGGTTAGGATGCTATAGGGGATTGTTGAGACATAGTTACACCCAGAGTCATTTTCAACTAGTTGTTTTCTAGGAATGGAAGGCACAAATTGCGTAACATTTTTTATTTCCATGATATATTGTAAGATAAGGGCATGATCTTAGGGTTGTTCCCTAAGTCTCTCTCTAAAACTTTTTTGAATCAAATCTTTGATGATTAAAACATCATTATCAACAATAGGTGGAAGTGGATCAAGAACCTGATATGGTGGGTCATGAACATCAGTGTGTGTATCATAATTTTTATTCTCATACTAATTATTGTTGAAATTATCTTCATGGAAATTAGTGTAGTCTAGATGTGTAGGATCTATAGTAAGAAGTTGAGCTAGTTTTTTATCCATGGTATTTAGATAGGTTGAAGGAATATAGGTGAATTTAGGAGGGTTGTCACTAAGTCTTGAACTTCATCCTAAAGGAAGAGACACAAGGAGCTTAGTTGCTATAAGGAAAATAAATTGAAAAATGAAAGGGAAGATTAAATAAATATAATATAAACAACAAACTACAATATGCATAAAAAGGATACAAAGCTCACAAACATGTAAGGTGATACCTCAAGAAGCAAAGGACCTAGTAAGTTCATCTAGGGTTTGAAATAGATAATTTTCAAAATTAATATGGTAACTTTTAAAATTAAATGGAAAATATGATTTATATATGTAGTAAAAATCATAAAATTCTAAAAAAGTTAGCAAGGAATTTTTTCTAGGGCTTTTAGGGTTTTTGTGCAAAAATGAAGTCAAGTTCACCAAATGATTTAATTATTTTGAGAATAATAGAGTTTTATTCCTATTTTAGTAAAGTGTATATATTAATAAATTAGTAAATAATATTGCAATAAATACAATCCTAATTTTTATAATTTATCTATCTTTTACCTTTCAAAAAATAGCAATAAATAAGGAGAAATATAACTTAGCTTGAAACTAGACTAAGACGATTGAGACAGAGGCTGAAACTAGATGTGCAAGACTAGGATAGTGTCATGAATTTGAATATATATTTTTTTGGTTAAATGATAGGAGTTTCAAAAATATGACACTTCAAGGTCTGATGTTGTAGTCCACTCCTAGCATTGTTGTCTAAACTTGTCACAAAGACCTAAAACTTTTTGGTTTTTTAAATTGTTCCTATGTGAGCCTGCCTATAAAATCTTGAGTGATGATTGTCAATGTAATTAACTATATAAAAAATTAATCTTCAAACCCTAACCTTCCATCATTCTTGATATAAAAATTATCAACCACTTGAATAAAGGGTATCAAGTCATATGTATTTCTCCCACTTAATGTGCTTTGTGAAATAGTGTGATGTGCATGAAAAAATTCTAATTTTAGTGTTTAAAGTGGCTAAGGATTGGTATGAGGGTTTGAGTATGTTTTTATCTATGTTGGGTCACTGTATGCATAGAATACAAAAGTTGGCCTTAGTGATTTGTTTGTATTTTTGCTTGATTTTAAAGATTTGTCACCTCCCTTATAAATGAAATTTGGATAAGCTTTTATAGGGAACCTTTGGTCATGGGTTAGATGTATTCACACTAGGGTAACATAATGAAGGATATAAACTAGATGAAAATGACCATTTGGGCTCAAAGTGCAAATGGGTAGGAGCATAAAAAATGGGACACCCTAAGGTATGACACTATAATCAAATTATAGTTCTTCTATCCTATAGGCTTGATACCTAGGGGAATAGGATTGGCCTAGGTAAACTAGCCTAGTTGAGATGGAATGACTGTTTAAAATGTTTTAGATGACTAGTGAGCAAAAATATGTCTAGAAGGGTCACAAGAGCATGCAAAAAGGAGTTATGGATTGGGTGCCACAAGCCACACTTAAACTACCAATTTGGATATTTTATATAACTACAATGATCATCCTTCAAAACATGCTACAAATAGTAACCTTCCCTCAATATTTGATGAGCTTTAGTACTTCTTAAACCATACTCAATTCCATATATC
The DNA here is from genome assembly GCA_037957365.1 of Torreya grandis. Classification (NCBI taxonomy): domain Eukaryota; kingdom Viridiplantae; phylum Streptophyta; class Pinopsida; order Cupressales; family Taxaceae; genus Torreya; species Torreya grandis. Next base: position 820,484 of record JARHVA010005859.1, read on the forward strand.
CCATGGATGTCTCTGAGTACTACGAATTATTCTTCCTTATTCAATAATCTTGGATATATGTCTTCATGGTTTCCTCTATATAGAAAACCATAATTTATTATTAAATGGTTGATTATCATGCACATCACCCTACATTATGTGGAATTTAGGTGCTTAGGACACTCATTATTTAGTAGGTGTCCAACACCATATGTGTACCAAGCATCTTTTGTGATGTGGTGTACTGAGTATTATTGGAAAATAATTTGGGGATCTACCCTAGTGATGGATTTTTAGAGTCTTTAAACTTAGATAATATTTATTAATTTCATCTCTAGGTTAAACTCTTAGAGTATGGTCATTCATTTACCATGTCTCTCTCCCAATTCATTCTACCTCATCAATACCTTCATGATTGAATCAAATACCATAACAAACACTTTGATGTGTAAAATATAATGTTTGAACTTCTTAATAGCCTTGATTAAGGAAAAGTCTTATTTATCCATATTAGAGTATATTACCTTAGCATTTATAAGTAAAATGTGTTCTAATTAGAAATTTGTACCCATGGATTCTTTGTGGCATAGGGAAGCTTGGATATGGGGTGCTAAGTGTGAGGGCCTTGCCCAGGGTGCAAGAGTCTAAGACATTGGCTGTAGAAGTATTATCTAGTAGCTATGTACATGAGCATCAATTGTCTTATAATAATGATGGGAATGTCCCCAAGGTGTGGGACCCTTGTGCTCCTTGGAATGAGCCTCAAAATTAGGTTATATTCCTTCTATTCTAAGTATACTTGGTCTAATACCAATAAACAGGCCTAAAGAGTAGAAACATAAACTACTAATAATTTATACCTATGATCTTTGAGGGGAAAAGGGAGGGAAAATGTATGAGATGATTAAAGTAAAATGCAATGTAACTAGAATAGAGTGATCAATCCTTTTGAAGGTTAGATTCTTCTTTAAGGTCCTCCTTCATAGTTCCAAATGGTAGCTCATTCAACCAAGAGAGGTGAACCTAAGCCTTTGAATGCACTCTAGAGTGGCTTAGATTGACTCTTCATAATTAAGGTCCTCCCATTCTACTACCATTTTGATCATTTACTCATTAACTTATTATTCCATCTGATTGTGCCTATCTTCTTCTCATAGTAGGGTTGATTCTTCTATTATTTTTAGCACAAAAGGGACTACCAATGATGATCTCCTCATTATATTCACTCAAAGTATCCTCCTCATTTGAATGGTCTACACTTGCCTTCCATACAATTGGTCCTCCTTTGAAAAAGGAGATGGTAGGAGGGAAAACTGCTTTAATTAGGTAGAGGATGGGGTATTTATAAGGTTGGTTATTATGAAGTTGGTATGCATGGTACAAAAATTTGACCATGACTACGCTTGAGGCTCTTGAGGAAGGATAGGTTCTTGAGCTAGCACGGACATAGGTTGTTAAATTGGTGTAGGTGTGGGCCTTATAAAGATTAGTACTTTAAAATTAAGGGATTTACTGAAAGGCACAATGAAGTTGTCTTTCTTGAATCTAAGTACTTTTTGAGCATACAAATGCTATGAAAATTTTCCATCCAAGAACACCTCTATTAGCTAAACCTTGCACTTTAATGAAATTTAAGTTTGCCTCTCTTAATTCTTCTTATATTTTATGTGATAAGTATGTTTTTTTTATCTTTATTTTTGGGTATTGTTCTATCCTCTCATTAATGTCCATTCCCAACACCTATATGCAGAACATGGAACTCACTTGTAGGTTGTATTATGTGTGCACTCAGGTCTACATAAACATTTTCTATGGATAACCTTCATCCCTCTCAATGTTACATTGTGTTCTCATGCCTCCATAAAAAATACTTATGCATTTAGAGTATCTTTGGTAGAGACTATGTGATATTATCTTATTCTCAAAAATTTGTAATGTGTTCATTAAGATAGTAGGGGTGCTTGATCTATTCTTAGTGCATCACCCTTTATTTATTTTATCACTCTCTTATCTTCTCCTTCCATTTTTCCTCAAAATCTTAGGTTTATATTAGTTTTATATTTAGCTTTCTACTCTTTAGGCCTATGTGTTGGTCTTAAACTAGGTGCATTTAGAATAGAAGGAATTTAGTCTATTTTGAAGGTTCATCTCAAAGAGTGCAACTGTCCCACAACCTTGGGGATGTTCCCATCATCTCACTAAACTAATTATTATAATTCAATAGGTGTAGGGTTTAAGAGATAATATGATGTTCATCAAGGACACTAATTTATTCATCTCCTAGCCCTGTCTTTTGTGTTAATACTACGACCATAGAGTGCTTTGATATAATTGAATAAAGGTAAAATGGTTGTATATAGTTTAGGATGATGATCACTAGTATTTTTTCAATGTTATTCTTAATTTTTTTGAAGGACATATTCACCTCAACATTCCAATTCACCTTGGCATCCTTCTTTAGCATGATATTGAGTGCTTTGATTATGTTAACAAAACTTGAGATAAATTTTCTCATGAAGTTAATTTTGTCAAAGAAACTCTTTAATTATTTCTTGGTATTGGGCTAAGGGATCTCCATGATTATGAGGATCTATGAAATTTCCCCTCTTAGAGATAATTTGGCCCAACAATTTACCTTCAGTCATTCTAAATATACATTTCTTAGGATTGAATGAAATCCCATGGTCTCTACACCACTTCAACACTCTCTGCAAATATTTCACATGATCATATCTCTTCTTAGAGAATATTTTAAGGTCATACATGTAAAAAACTATGCACTTACCCATTAATTCCTTGATGTAAATATCCATGGCCCTCTAAAAAGTGGCACCTACATTGATTAGGCCATAAGGAATTATTTTGTAGGCATAGGTGCCCCACTTGGTAGTGAAAGTTGTCTTGATCTTATCTTCATAATTTACTACCATTTGGTTGTATCAAAGTACCATAAATTAAGGACATCATATGGGCATCATTTACAATCTTAAACACCTCTTCTAATGAAGGCAATGGTTATTTATCCTTTTTGAAAGCATTTTTGAGGTTATAAAAATAAACACATAGTCTGATATGCTCATTCTATTTCCTCATTGATACTGGGTTTTTAACCCATTTATATTGTCTCACTTGGAATATATTCCTTTCCAATAGTATCTTATAAAATTATTTAAAAACAAAGAGTTCTAATATCCAATTTATAGGCCTACATCTTTGTCTAAATGGCTTCATTTTAGGCTTAAGGGGGAGAGTGTGCATTAGAATGGAAGTTTTGAAGACATTGAAATATTCATAACTCCATGATATCACATACTTGAATTAGTTTATATTTTTAATGAAATATCACTTCTCTTCTATGGTTTAAGTGGTGCCTAACATCACATTCTTCATTTCATTTACACTACTTAGGTTGCAATGATCATGCAACATACCCTTGACTAGGGTGGACTTATTTTCATTTTCACCATAGTCCACATCAAATAATATTTAAATTAAATTCATACCTTTAAGCTTGTTATTGTTTTTGGTATTCATCATTTCATCCTCATCTAATTTAAATTTTTCTCAACCATCCTCATCAATGGCTTGATTTTTAAACACTTCAACATTAGTGATGAATTTTAGTATGTGATGGTCATCATTAAAGACATGGAAATAATTGATGTTATCATGGACTAAAGGGGTAGAGACTAGCTCTACTAAGAATCTTATCATTCTTTAATGTGAAATGGGTTCCATGGTACTCATAATAGTAGCCAATATATCTACTACATAATTATTTTATCTAAGCAATGCTTGAATGTCAAAGGCATCAAAATCTTCGATCAAGTTCTAGACTTGGTTTTGATATCTAAAAAAATGTTTGTCATTTTAGGAATATTGTCTTCTGACCTATCTACCAAGAAATTAAGGGTCGCCTGATACCTTGATGTTCTTCACTTTCTTCCCAAGGGTGAATAACATACCTTGAACTAATGCTTCGTACTCAGCTATGATATTAGTGCAATTGAATTGGAGATGAAAGGAAACTAAATATGACTTTCTTATGAGATTAATAAATTCCACCCTAGTACTACATCCATTTTTATACTTTGAACCATCAAATTTAAAATTACACAAGTTTGGGTCTATAATTATCAATGGTGTCTCGGGGAGTAGCAATTTTGTTGCAATATTTACCTCTTGATGAATAGTCATATACAAACTATCATCCCTAGCTATGTGGTAACTTGGAATTACTTTCAATGAATAAAAAGGTTATTCTCTTCTTTTTTATTTTCCACATCCTAGGCTATCACTTGCATGAGAGATATATAGGAAAGATACTAACTTAAGTGCTAGAAAAAAGTATTTTTCATCTAGAAGATCTAATTATTTAAACTCTAGGGTTTGTTACACACTAATAATTTTAATAGAAAGGGCATTATTACTCCCTTATTATTTATTTAATAGATACACTCCCAATTCAAATTCCTTGTAGAGGATCTCATTTATTCTATTGTACTCAATGATCATATGGACCACCTTGGGTTCTCATTCTATTCTTATCTAGTTAGACAAACCATTCCAAGGTAGCCACAGTGGATGAAATCAATTTTTAGGTATCTATTCAAATTCCTCAATCAATCCCAAATTAGAAACATGCCATAAGCATCTAGAATATCCACCAATTAGATATCGATGAATTGATGGATCCCAAGATTAGAAGCCAATTACATTAGATTGTTTTTTAACTCTTTGACTACCTTTACCTATATTTTGTCTAGTTTGACAACTTTTTGGTTTGATATCATAAGTGCTAAGACCAACTATTGGTAGATGGCATAAGGCATGACATTACTAGAAGCACCTAAATCAACCAAATAGTTATGTAAGTTTTTACCAAAATACTAACTATTGAGTGAAAAGGAGGAGCTTCAATATTTTCCTTATAGAGATCAACATGATCCTAAGAAGCATTGGCATATTCCTTTGATTTACCACTATACAAATCTTTCAACAACAAATCCTTCTGATTATAAATTTGAAGCAACTCAAACATAGTTATATTGGCTTTAATTTTATTAAGATCTTCAAATATATCATAACTAAGTTTGGAATTCTTTGGTTGTTTATTATATACAGTATATGCAATAGGATTATAGGGTTGATAAGGGGTAGGAGGTCCTTTAGGTGGAGGGGATAAATACCTAAATTCACTTTAAGTGGAACCTAAGTGTTATTAGATGGAGTAGGGGTGGTTAATAAACTATCTAACTTACTCTTGAGTTGGTATTTATTCCCTCTCTATAATTGTTTGAAAGCATGGAATTCTTATAGATTATCTTCATACTCATTTTAATCTTCAAATGGAAATTCATAAGTGTAAAACATAAAGGTTGTGTATGTGTTCCCTCCTTCTAGGTTTTGGTTATATTTGGGAGTAGACACAATATACATATTATCCACCTTATTTTGGAAGATGTTCGAAGTAGACAACAAATTTGTGAAAAATGTTTGTATGTGATTTTTGGTATTGAACAATCTATAACACATATTTAAGGTTAGGTCCATGAAATTCATAGAATGGAAAGCGTTTTTATTTTGATTTCCATTATTAAGAGGACTGGGCACATTCCCGTTATTAGGCCTAGAATTAAAATATTGATTAGGTCTTTAAAAATTAAAAATCCCAACCTAAGACTAGTTTATATTATTTTGGTGTGAATTATAGGGTCCCTACCTATGCAAATTGGTCATATTGTTAGATAGTTTATGAAACAATTGTTTCAAATTCCCTATCTCAGAATATGTGATAATACTAGATTGGCCAGCTAATTGAGGTTGAGATCTATCTATGGGTGTATTGGGATGAGGCTTGATATACTATGTTTTGGGATTCAAGTAGGACCAAAGGGTCTATTTAGTGCTACTAGATGCAACATACCCACTAGTGCTTAGCACAACTATAATACTATTATGTGTCACTAAGAACAACTACTCATATTTAGATTGGGGGATTACATGGTTAGGAGGCATGTAAGGTAAACCATTGGGCTGATAATTCATTGGAATTGGGTTATAAATCATATTAGGCTTTACATATAGGGCTCCTTGGATATGATTCATTAGTGGAGTATGTTATTGCAGGGCCTAACTAATCATTGGTATTTGGTTGTATGCACTTGGCTAACCTAATGAAGGTAAATGACATAATCCATAACCTTGTGTCACAATCTATTTCTCAATGTTGATAGCTTAATTATAGGCCAATGATAATGATTCCAACACAACTAGGGTTATTTTAAGGAACACAAATGCCATTAAATCTAGATCCCTAAGGTAGGTTTGTATGGTAATTAATTTAGCATGAATATAAGGGTTTTTTAAGTGTTGATACAAATTATGAAACTAAGAATTGAACATAGTAATGGGTTAATTTTTTTCCCTTTTGGTAGTTGTAAACTGATGATATAGGATTGCATGATAAATGTGGATTCTAAAGTGGTTTTGAAAATACAATTTTTAGATCAACCCATGTAATATTAGACCCAATGGGTAACTTGAGGTCTCAAGTATATTTTTATTCTCCAAAGGAATAGGGGAAAAATATATATGAAATATATTCATGCTTGATTTAGGTTTTGATTAATTTATCTTTAAAAGTTTGAATGTGATCTTCAACTATTTGGACACCTCCTACTATGAACTTAGGATAGAACTTGTTTGGATTTTTGGTCAAATCATGAACCATGCTTGGGACCTTCATAGGACAATAGCCTCCTTGTCCAATTCAAACCATTTTGACCACTACTAAAGACTGGGGGAATAAAAATGGGTTAATAAAAGAGGTAGATACAACTTTTCATGAACTACCAGCTAACTAAAAGGGTTTAACTTATTTCCCTCTGTTCATTCTTGGTTTTGGTATTTTATGGTTAAGGAGTTTTAAGAGTTCCAAATTATCTCTAATAGACATTTATCAGGTGGTGATCCTTCTATTCTTTAGCTTAATATAAATTTTGGCTCAGGGGGATATATGGTTTGTGAAATGCCTTATCAAGAGATTTTAACTAATGAATTTAAGTCATGGTCGAGGAAACCCTCCTTCAAGCACTAAAACATGTTGATGTGAATTTTGACATGAAACCAATAGTTCATTATGGGTTTTTAATAATTCCCTCTCCTAAAACTAAACTCATGTGAGAAATTCTCCCCAATGTCTTAGTTACTAGGTCTTCATACATAGGGTAACCTAGTCTATTGATATGCACTATTCAATGTCAAAGGTCTTGGTATTGATGATTTAAATAAAAATAATTAAATCTAACTAAGATATTAAAATAAAAGGTAATGCCTATAGTATTTGGTTCCCTTCACCATATAACTCCTCTCATTATTTTATCATTTCCAAGAATGAAATAATGTAACAATAATGATAAACTTTAGAGACAATTTGTATAAAAGTAACCAAGATAAGTAATTAGATTTAGATTATTGTATTCTTGAATTAACCTCAACTTAAAGAAAGAGAAAAAGATGAGAGTTAAATAAAAATAATTGATATAGACACATTTAGACTAAAATTATTTGACTGAATGAGTTCCCACTTAAACCAATATTCAGTTGAGATAGAGTTAGCACAACTTTGACTAAATATATTACAAAATTCTAGGAGAGCGAGTGACTATAATAAGGAAGGGAATTAATACTATAATAAGGCATAGATAATTCACTCACATGATTAATAATAATCTAGTTATCAAAATTTTAATTTCATTGAATAATTTATTGAAATTCATACAATCATCAGACTCAAAAGATAATTATGTAAATAAAAAGGTACAACAAAAGAAGGGAAGAGATTATCCTAGAAAAACATAAAAAGAGTGTAGTTATATATGTCTCATTTCATGATCCACATAAAGAAATACATTTTTTTTGGTACAAGATCTTATCTTATATAGTCACACAGGCCTATAGAGTTCAAATGCAAATTTAAACTTAAATTCACTTCTTAATGAGGCAGGTGCAAGAATATTTGACATGGATGGCCAATTGGAACTTGTTGGGATTGAGCTCCATTCAATATCATCATGAAAATATTTGTACCATGCTAGATAAAATCATGAATGAATTATAATAATGAATTTATTTTGGATTCATTGAGATCATCAGTTACTAATGTTTTGTGTAGTTAGGACCAAATCTCTCTAAGGCAAAGATTTTTTCTTTTATGCTCCATGTTTGATGTTCATGTATAGGTCAAACTGATTACTCATGTCTCATTCATAATTTAGTTGGTAAATGATTTTATTTTGCTAATCAAATTGGGCACATGGTTCATTATCAGCCTTTGATGATCTTGATGGCTAGATTAGCCATCAATTTTATACTTATACTTTCCTAAATGTGAAGCTAAAATGTCTTTGATTGTGTGGGGTCCTTATCACATGACTTCCTCTCAAATTATCTTATCTTTACCCTTTCCATATAGTTTTTTTTTAATTTTAGGGTCCCCACTTTGACACTTGGCATCTCATTCACATATGTGAGTTTAAACTCTGCCATTCACTTTTGTCATATCCACTACCACTTATCCTTTTTAAATTTGCCCGAGCACTCTAGATTTTGGTATCTTCACTACCACATGTCACCTTTTCAAAACTCTGATCCTTTTGATAATAGATTCATCTTCAAAATATTTTTATTGTAGGATTGCACCACATGGCATCATTCCACTTACCCAGTGCTTTAACATTGCTCATGGTTTACAAAGAAATCTATATGTTAGATAGGCAGTGGGATTGCATAATGTGGCATTATCCCACTCACTCTCTCCCTCAAGGATCTAACATCACTCCTAGCCTTCACATAAATATAAAACTTAGAGAGGTATCAATATTATGACATGTGACACCATCCCTCTAATATGATAAAAAATAGGCTTTATGTAGGTATGGACATCTTTGGGATAGTAGAGCAATGAGATTATGCCACATGGTATCATCCCATTAACCCACTACCCCACTATCCCAGAGCACTACTAACATCATTTCCCCACCTAGAAACCTTATAAGGAATTGACCAAGTCTTTTGAAGTAGTAAAAATGTGTTGAATATCCCTGGGAAACTTTTGATGAAATTGGCTAAGTGATAATCCATTTGAAGTAGAAAAAAATTGCCATGTGGTTGTGGGTAACTTTTGCGAAATCAATTAAGTCTTGAAAGTATTTTTTGAAAGGTTAGAGTTTTCAAGAGTTGAATAAAGGTTTCATATGGCTCTGGGATCTTATTTGGTTACTTGTGGGCATGATATAAAATACATAGTTAGCAATTTTTCATTAAAGGCCAATGGATACATAAATAATTAAACTAAAAAAAGGTTAAAAGTTCCTAATTAATGAATTTGAATGGAGGAGTGGGATTATGACACATGCAATCATCTTATTCACTTGCCTATATTAAAGTATCTATGATTTGTATCAACATATTCAAGATAGTGGAGCAATGGTATTATGTCATGTGGCATTATCCCACTAACCCGCTAGCCTATAGCTTTGATGACATCATTGCCTCCTTAGGAAACATTAAACAAAATCAAATAAGGGTCAAAATATATTTAAAATAGGCCCATGGCCACCACATGTCTTATTCTATAGAATTTGTTACCTTAGACGGATTGAATTTTTGATTGAGGCTTAAACTATGAGCTTCCATATTTCATTTTGAACATGATCCCAAGCTTCCATTTTTTGAAAAAGTCTTAATACATTTTTTGAAGACCTAGAACTTGAACACTCTCTACACAGTCTTTTAAACTTTTACTCAAAACAATTTTTTTGATTGCTTTTTGACATTTTATACAAAGAGTAAAGACTTTGGCAATTCTAGCAAAGGCAATTTCCATGCAAATCCTCTAACTATTCGCTTGCACAAGTTTTGAATTCACAAGTTCTAAAATATCAAATACTTGAACCATCATCATAAAGTCTTTGGATTTTTTTGTAGCTAAACATACGCACAATATTTTTGATAAACCTTTGAAAATTTTCTCAATGAGAAACACTTTGATAATTTCACTTTTCCAGACATGAAGTCCAAATGGCAACATATGAAGAAAACATGAGAAACATAGTTAATGAATTATGTTTAAAAACCAATGACTATGAATTTGAATTCTAATGTCTAAGTACAAGGTTAAAATAATGACTACATATAAATCATAACCATGCACAAAGTTATCCACTTTCTTGATTTAAAAGAGGATTTCATCCATTTGCATGAAAAGTGACTAAGCCAAAAAGTGAAATATTATAAACATTTAGTCATTCATATTGTAATTAAAGCATAAATGGATTAAATTTCCCAAATAAAAGAAACAATAAACTTCTAAATTTTTTGATAATTAACATAAACTTAATTTGAAATAGTTTGAAATAAAGCTAAAAGATGTGTATCAAAACACAAGCAGACAAGTAGACTAGGACTTAGTATATTTATGAAAATTTAGATATTAAATGAAAGCTTTGACTAAATTGAAGAAATACAAATATATTAAACTAAACACATTTAGTCACTTGTAATTTAATCATTTACTGAATTCCCAAGAAGATTAATTTGAATCAAACACCATAATGAATACATGAAAAGCATAAGAGGACACTCTAAAACAAAATAGGGTCCCCATTTTTAGATTGAAAATGGGGCATGTTGTGTAAAAAATAACACTTCCTACATAGAATATCTTTGTATCACCAACAAAATCTCTCCTAAAATTAATCCTAGGATTAAAATTATTATATAGATTAATATTACATCCCCCATTAATCTATATGGGTTATTTCAAGACCAATAATGTCTCTGAGATTTTCAAAATGATTATCTTCCAATCTGCAATAGGACAATGTAACAATTTTACATTACCATCTTTTAGATAAAATTGAATCAAATGAAATTTGGTATTGATGTGATTAGATTGGTCATGAAATACTAGATTATTTTTCATTTTGAATTTATAATGTGTTATTGACCATTAGAGGTGTCGATGAAGCCTTTTACTCCTATAAATCTAAGAGAACTAATTTCAGCTAAAAAATTCTTAGGGTGCCTTTGAAACTACCATTTGTTATTATTATATTTAATAATTTGTTGGAACTGATTACTTATTTAACTTCCAACTAAAAACTATTGTTCAAAAATTCATCATAAAACTTAAAGTAGATTTACCTTCTTCAAAATCATCAACACATTCAGAATATGAATATATGATCATTTTGAATTCCCATGCCCTCAAGTACTTGAGCCCAAAATTATGTGTTCCTGTAACATATCAAAGGAATATTTATGTTGTTACCTAGTGTATTTATCTAGGTTATTATATGATTTAGGAAATAACAACACTAACAATAATAAAAATATTGGGTTTAATTGAGGTCACATAGATCATGCTTCCAATATATTATTTATGTTTAATTTTTATAAGAATTTCTCCAATATATTTATGTTTAGTGATGAAAAAAATTTGATTTTTGAATTTATTCAATACCTAGATCATAATGAAAATAACCCTGATCAAATACTTCAAATACTTTCATCAACTTTGATTTGAATTTTGTAGTTTATCTCTCATTATTTGTTATGATGACTATATCATACATATATACCACTATAAGTAGAATTATTTGATCAACTATTTTGAAAAAAAAGAGTTACCTATTAAAACTTAATACATTTGAATTTCATGTTCAAGAGATGCTTAGTGATGTTTTTTCACCATGCACTTGGGGCTTGCTTCAAATCATATAATTATTTTTACATCTTTCATAGTTTGTGCTCTTGGACACCTACTACAAAACATTCATGATTAGTCATGTGCACTATTTTCTAAATTTCTAAAATGTAGCTTTGACATTCATTATGAGCTACCAAGGAAGAAATAATTAGAATCATAGTCCATTACTATTGGTACAAATTTTTAATTTTAGATCATTCATTATTGTTGAGAAAATAAATTTGTAACAAGGCTTTCTTTGTGCTTATCTAGTGATCCATATTATTTATACTTATTTTTAAAGACCCACTTATAAAAAATATATTTACATCTTATTTGAGGACAAACCAATTTATAAATTCCATATTGGAAAATTCTAAGTAACTCATTTTTTAAAATTTCATGTTTATTAATTTTATAACATCAAACCATCCTATGATGAAGTTTCACTTTCATATAAGGGGGAATGTTGTTTTCAATTATATGAATCAATGGAGATTCAATTATTTCCCAATTATAGTTTAACCCTTAAAGATTTTAAACCTCTATATCATTCTTCTTGAAAATATTAAATTTTAAATATTTCTAAACTTTATTCAATTATCAGTTGTTACTTATTGATTCCTTTACAATTTCACAGAAGACAACATGTCTTTCAATGATTTTTTTTTTTTAATTCTCATAAAAATAGCCTCGATTCCTTTGAGGCCCTTGAACATCATAAAGTCATGCATTTATAACTCGTATGTTCTATTTTGTTCCTTTACTCGTGAAACAAATTGTAACATGAAGATCTTACAATATGAAGATGTTACATTAGAGGGAGATGACCACTCCATAATTCTTATGTAGTATTCATTCATAGGGATATTGATGGTGACCTATTATGGAAGTTTATTATTGTTTGTGTTATTTCAACATAGAAATGTATATTTTCCAATTCAAAGCAAAACATTTATGGAACCATGTTCATCACTCTTGTATTAATATGCTCAACTAATCCATTTTGTAGAGAGGCATAAGGGATTATGAGATGATTATTAAATCCATTCTATTTGAGATAAATTTCAAATAAATTTTATTTGAATTCATGATTATTATCATTATTTAGTGTCATAATGTGAGATTGGGATTCATTTGTAACCATTATTTAAAAAATTTGAAATTTTTAGCAAGCTTCTGATTTTTCCTTCAAAAAATATATCCAAGTCATTATATTGTTGAGATAAATGAAAAAAATGAATTAATTATGAACACAAAAAAAAAATTAGTAAATAACTTAGATTAGAGTGAACCATCTATAATTTCCTATTATATTTCCATCTTGAAGTTTGAAATGGTTCTTTTCTATGTCTATAAAATTTATAAGCTTCACACTTTCATTATTTTTTGGCATTGTTTTTAAGCCTAAAACATTATTATTTCCCATTGTTTTAATGTTTTCATAGTGTATGTGAAAAATAATAGCATTCTAGAGAATAATGTATAGCATTCTTTCTTTAGCGATATGAGAATAAATCTTTGGCACTAAGTGCTAACCCCTAAGATTTAGAAATTGTGTTTCCTCATATCAAGTTAGAAAATTTTGTATTAACAAATTTTGATGTGGTATTCACACTTCCATAATCCATAAAAATGGATTATCCTTGTTTTCAAATGAGAATAATAGACATCAGGTTTATTTTAAAATAAGGAATCTCTAGTACAATTTGAAGATGAAGTATAGAAGTCCTCGAGACTTAGTGAAATTTAACATTTGACTTAAGGTCATAGACTTTTTTTCCTATCTACCAGATATATTGGAACATAAATTTATTCATGACAATCCTCAAGTAATTATTTCCAAATAGTTAATTATTTCTTGGAACTAGTGTTATAACCCAATTGTTACCCCAAGTTAAACTCTGGGAGGCATTATTTGCTCCTTCAGAGATCGGAGCTACACATTCAAAAAAAAAAGCTGGAACTAGTTTTGAGATTTTTTATTCTCCTTTCGTACTTTCAATTTTAATGTAGACATAAATTTTGTCTGATGATATTTTACATTCATAAATATCATTACTTCCTTTCCTTTCACAATGCTTTAGAAACAAATTTTCATTGTCATTTCTCTTTTCTTCATGTTGACTATTATTTTTTCTACAGATTTCCATCTCACCCTTTATTTTTCCATTTGCCTCTATCATTTCCTACATTATTGTAATTATTTCCATTTTTATTATCATACAAAATGATTTCTCCTATGGACTACATTTTTCTTCTAAATTTTTTTTTTTTTGTCTCAACAATCTTCTCAACTAGATGTTCTAAGTTGAGAGTCTTCAATATATTGCTTTCTTGAAAAGAATCTAAGTAACACTAATATATAGGTATAAGATAATTTATGAATGTATTAATATACACATAAATGTCTGTACCAAAAACACAAACATTAAGTTTGGTAGCATATATTTTAGAATTCAAAATCATGACATCATTAGTTTTCAAGTAAAGATTGAATAATTTCAACTGAACATATATGAACTCCATTTCTAAGTGAGAATCACATGTATGTATGTAAAATTTTGAAATGCTTCTTAAGGATTGTTTCACCCCTTTATGTGACCAAAATCTTGTGCTTTAAATAAGACCCTCATCAAGGCCAATGATTTTGAATTAATATGCTTACATGATGGTATCTCATTTTCTTATTTAGGTTCAACCAAATTGTATTCTGCATATTTGATTTTCAACCATAATTAATTAATGTTGAGTGTATTCTCCACCTATCTTGACCATTATAATAGGGTATCTTTCCTGGTTAGGGCTATGCCGATAATAGTTTTGATTGAATGAATGCTTTTTGTATAAGGATATGAAATGGTTCCTTATCAATCCAAAAGTATTCCCTTTTCTAAAGATCACTCGATTGTTGTAAAAAACCTTTATATATGTTCACCCTTCATATATACCCATTAGTACATGGAAATTTTTTGTCCTTTCTATATATCAAATGATACATGAAATAGGAATTAAAGTATGTGAGATTATATTGATACATGGGAAATAAGTAGTACATTAAAATGATTTTTTATATCTATTACACCTAATCATCAAGAATTTCTTATGCATAGTCATAAATATATATAATTTGAGTATTCTAGGTTTTAGGATTTATGTCTAGTGATAGTCAAAAATAGGTAATGAAGGGATTGGGATAGTGAAATTATCTTTATTTATCCCCAGTGGTTTATACAAATAATGCCCTAAACTATTTTTTTTAAACTATATTAGGTTATTAGTGTAATATTTCAATCATGATGACATAAATTGTAAACATGAAGTAGAGCTACTATTGATACCAAATGTTGAGATTTTTTTGTTTGTTTGAATTGATTATTTTTTAAAAGCATTATTGATTTTTGAAAAAGGAAACTAATTTATGGTTTGTAAATAAATCATTTAGTGGATTTAAATAAGTCAAAAGTAAACATCATATTATTTATTACCTTATGGGAATATTATCTGTTAAAAATTTATGTTTTCATGGAAAATAAGGCTCAAACATTTAATGGAAAAAAATATATCTTAGTATATTATGATTTCCTTGGTCCTTGGTTCCATGTAAAAGATATTTTAAACATTTAAATTACTTGGTTTTAGATCTTATTATAGGTTCATGAACTCCTCCTCGTGTCATGTTGGTTTAATAAGTTATAAAATCTAAAAAATAGTTGAAAATAGTTTTCCACACATGCATAAAACCATAAATGAGTCAAAAATAAAGATATTCTACCAAAGTGCAGTCTATTAAACATTAGATAGAAAATTTATTTAAATGTTTTCACTCTAAAGAATATAGATTCATATCTAATCAACTACCAATTAGAATTAAAGAGTTGGGTGCAATCCAAATACTAACATCTAACATGAAAATGCCTATTTAATCATCCAAAAATAGTAATAATAGCAGATAATATTCTATAGAAACATTATTTTAAGGTGTAAATCTATCATATGAAACATAATGGGATGCCACACATGTTTATAATAACTAAATTCCTCCTTAATCTACATAAAATGCATTCTCACCAGTCAAAAAATATGTTATTATACCAACAACACAATCTAGTGTCATATAAATATGATTTTTTAATGTATTTAGTTGAATAAAAATGATATATATATATATATATATATATATATATATATATATATATATATATATATATATATATATATATAGAGAGAGAGAGAGAGAGAGAGAGAGAGAGAGAATAACATGAATAAAAATAAGGAGATATAATACCAATTTTATGGTAGGAATGGATGAGTACTAAATAACATGAATTTTTTTTAAACAAAGTTATTGCATTATATTTAATGAAGAGAGAATACAATATTTATATTCAAACATATAGGTATTCATTTTATATTCAAATAAGACTGTTTATATTCCTTCATAAAATATCTATCTATCGCTTCAAGACAAAATATCACCCACAATTGATCCTAGGATTAACATTATTATATACCTTTACATTACATAATTTACTAGATGAAGGTTTCATTAGAGCCATTGATTATACCGAGTGGGTTTATAATATAGTCAATGTTTTAAAACCTAATGGGTTGATTTAATGCTATAGAAATAAAAGATAATTGAACAAATATTATCCTAAAGATAGTTTTACATTTTTGAAGATTTATATGTTTATGGATTCTATATCTGTTTATGAGATGTTATCATTTATGGATGGGTTATTATGATATGATCAAATAAAAATTAATCTAGTAGATCAAGAGAAATCTTAATTTATCACACATTAGAATAAATTTAATTATAAATTCTTCTCTTTTGGACTAAATAATGTTGGATTACTTTAAAAAATGGATTATGTGGATGATTTACTTGAAAATCAAAATAGGGATAGGACCATGCTTAAAATTTGTGACATTGTTTCTAGTGATTATGGAAATCAATGTGCATTTAAACCCATATAAATGTGTATTTACGAAAATCACTAGGATAAATCATATCTCAAGAAGGTATTAAAATAGGTCCCAAAAATTTTAAATCCCTTTTGGGCATGCATGTTGTAAATCAAGAGTGCTACCCTTATGAGAATGTGTAAAATTTCCCACTCTTATTGAAACAATAGAATATATACTAAGTGTGGGTGACTTTGAAATGGAGAGAATCTCAAAATAAAGAGTTGGTTCCCTTGATGTACCCATTTAATTTTATCTTAATCCTACTAACTACTAATTTCTTGATTATGGGAATGGGTGAAGGGATAATGCTTGTAGTAGAATTGACATGAAAAAAATTGAAATACATGTGATGCACAAATGTTTATGACCAATTTTGATTCAAATTGACACTCTTAAGAAGGAAAGGAACCTACATACATTATCTTCACTTCAGTTATATGGATTCTACAATAGTGTTCCATACAAAGGACTTGACAACACTCATTCTTTACATGGAAGGAATGAAATATTGTTGGATTCACATCCAAACATAGACTAAGATTGAACCTAGACACTTAGTATGAACTATAAAAACTTAAATATTAGATAATAAGTTACAAAAACTAGACATTGGCATTGGAAATCTATTGATTAACAATGTTATATCAATGAAAATCACCATACACTTCACATAATAACCTTAAAATGGAGGAAAATAGTTTCTTATTTATTCAAGAGATGTAGTACAAAATTTTGAGAAACTTTCAGAATATCCAAATTAAAAAAAGTCATGATAATTCTAGAGAAGAAGATACAAATACAAAATAGTAGGGAAGGGCAGATAAATCAGCCCCAAAATAGGGATGACTAACTTTGTCTTTAAACCCTTCAAATAACTATGTATTGTTCCCTAGATTCTCTCTTATTTTTCTAAAAAATAATGACATAGAAGTTAATATCACTCCATGTATGGATTATAAACATCATTTCTGACCTCAAAAAATACAATTGGAACCATCAAATAGTCCAAAAGATGTGATTTACACCAAAACCTTGCTTTTTGACCCATTTTTATAGCCCTAAAAATGGGTAAACCTCATTGTGTATAAATATTTATGTATTATATTATTATAATAATAACATATTTTATGATATATTATCCCATTACAGCTCCATTTCAAGTTTCAAGATCTAACTCTGAGTGAAAGTGTCCCTTTTATCCCATTTTCTCTCTCCAATTAGGCCTCCTTGCCTAGAAACTAAGATTTTACTCCATATTTATCCCAAACATGTGAAACCTAAAAAAATTGTTTTATTAAATTTATATATTAATTTACCATCCTCCATGCCAATTTTGTGATTCCATAACCTTGTGAAAATAGGCAAACCAAGAAATGGCCAAAAAAGTAGCCCTTCATCAAGCCTATTTTGGACTGCCTTGAAAAATCAAGTTTTTTTTAACACTTCCAAGGTGTATTGTACATTATTTTGTATTTAAAAATTTAAATACATCTAACATAAAATATCCTAATGGTTTTCATCTATTCACAATTTCAATACCTCATTTTAGGTTCAAAATCTAATAAAATTACAATTTTCCTTAAATCCATATAATGAATGTACAAAAACCTATCATATAATTAAAATAATTATATTTATCCATGATTTTAAAGTG
The DNA here is from genome assembly GCA_037957365.1 of Torreya grandis. NCBI lineage: Eukaryota > Viridiplantae > Streptophyta > Pinopsida > Cupressales > Taxaceae > Torreya > Torreya grandis. The sequence goes on from JARHVA010005859.1 coordinate 838,843, forward strand.
GTTTACAGGTAATTATAACCCATTTTTAGTTATTGATAAGTCCATTTCTCCAAAATAGTCAAAACTAGTCTTTTGGTAGCCTATGAGTGCTTTATCATCTTAACAATTTTTCATAAAATACATGCCCTTAACCAAAAAATAACTACCACAAGTTTAAATTTTAAAATAACCCATAACACCTCCAATTATATTGTTCTCCCATTATATCATCCTCATTTTTATGAGCATAACAAATCACCTCCTCAACTAGGCAGACTACATTTTATGAGGCTAAGAAAGAAATGAAGTCTATAAGTGGTGTTATGATGTTATATTTTTCATCCAAACAACTAAATAGAGTATGAAATATCAAACATTACTTATACCAAAGTTAATACTACCCTATCTATTCATAAAATCTCTTATTTATCTTATTGACTGATGTTAGGTTTTATAGGCAAACTATCTATCCTGATCCTAACTACTTTGTTTGATCCATCTTCACTAACTCTTATAACATTAGATTTTATCAATATATATGTTCATTTATAATAATTATAATTCCACATATATCCTTTATCTCAAACTAATTATGTATACAAATTCCTCACTCTTCACAAGTAGGCCTCGATAGTCTTCACTGGGTCTGTGTGTGTTTATAGACTAAGAACTACCCTATCCTATGATGTTGAAAGGTTTTAAAACTTTATATACCTTATAATGAATTTTATATTATCCCATTATAATATTAATTCTCCCATTTATTATTCACAACACCTACCTTCAATACAAATCATACATATAGGACCGAGTACATAGGTTTTCATGCTTGGTCATAGGCTCTACAAATCTAAATACACCTATAAGCTTTGACATCTCTTTATATTAAATATAAAGACTTAAATGAGATACCACTATCATGAAAATATTATATTCATGGTTTTATTCCTAAAAAAAAAACCTCCTTTATCTCAATCCAAATGTGAAATTTCTAATGACACGGTACGACTGTAGGATGTCAAACTATTTATAATCTAGCAAAGGGGGAAAGTATATGTGTTTGGTCATCTTCTTGTTTGATTAATTTGAGTTTCCATGACTGGAAATGAGCCTCTCAAATTGTATACTCATTATCATAAACATAATTTCCACTATAGGTGTAATTTTCTCTTCAATAAATTTAAAACCAAACTTAATAGTTGTTAGCTGAGTGTCTTGAATGAATTTTGAAGTTTAGGACCTCCATCACATCATTGAAGATTGTAAAATAATTTATTTATAATACTAATAACCAATTGTATTAGTTTATATTCTATTTAACCTATTAAATACATTTCATCTTCAAAACACACTTCTCTTTCATGTCTATTAAAGATATGGCTTTAGGCTTGTGTAGACTATGTGTTTTATCAACTACACCTACCTAAACAATTTGTTTTAATCTTTTAATTACCTAATTTGAGTTATCATGCCCATTAATGAGCTTTGTGAACCTCTAGTCTTTAATATAATAATTACCTTCACTCCATCCTTCATCTTAAAAATTATTTATCTATTAGTCTTTTGTCTTTCAAATTAAAAGACATATCTCATCAAGAGTAGGTAGAAATGAATAGTCACCATTGGCCTATAGGTATTTATGTCCCTAAATATCCATTTTAATTTAGCACTATGAGAATCTAGACCTTATTATTGTCATATTTAATTATGAATCATCATTAAAATACTATATTAATTACCCTTAAAAACATATAGATCTCTTTCTTAATTAAGCTCTTATTCCATACACATGTCTCTATCATTGGTGAGTGATCAGACTTATTCTATACACATATCTCTATAATTGGTGGGTGATCAGACAATTGGTTTAAGTTAAACAAGATCTCATAATATCTTATAAAATACAAAATTAATTCCATGAATGGAGTTTACAAAACATTTCAACATTTATATTAACCTTCAGCCCTCAATTTTCTCGGGCATATACTTCTTAGTGCATGCCCTTCTATAGGCCTACATAACCTTTTATGCCTGCTAGGCTTGAATGAGCTATCAAATTGAAAATAAATTCACTAATTGAATTAAAAATACTAAAATTCAATCCTAAATAATTGAATATTCATTCCTCTTTAAAACCATGCAAAAACACTATATTTTCTAATAGGACATTTTAAGGTAAGCAAGACCTTTTAGTAGACCTAACTGTGTATGATAGTCTATAACAAAAAAATTATTTTTACTTGGTCATAACCTTATATTATATATTCCAATCTAAATATTTTAGCATATTTTGGATATATGTATTCTTTAGAAAACCTTAGGGACCTTCAAATACCACTGAATTTGTATTTTCTTAACAAGGGCCAAGACTGATCTATATGTGTCCTTAGAGTACCTTAAGCATTAGTTTCTAGTTCACACCTTCTATAATCTATGTAACTTTTTTAAAATAATAGAGACACTAAATTATATTCATATTAGGTATTTAAACTCAATTTTTATAGTAATTTCTACACCATTTCTTATGAAATGTAGATGTATATGTCTTCAGACCTATAGGTCTACATTCTTATGCTTTAAGCCTTAGGTTGATGGAAATTTTGACCCATTAAGCCTTTTATAACCTAATTAAAGTGATTTATCACCTATATCATGGGGGGTTAGATAATCATATACCTATAAATAGTAAAATATAATACCTTTACCAACCACTTCTAGCAACAACTTCAAAACACACTCCTCTTAAGCATACTGTATGTTATTTGGAGAAGGTGGTGTTATAATGAGAATAGGGAATAGTTATGGAATTAAAAAACATTTGGAGGAATTTAAAAATGATAAAACATCCTTATAAACATAATCCAACCTATTAATAACCTTGAAACATCAAGGAATAATGAGAATTGCCATATCCATTAGGCATTAAATGAAACTTTCTTGACAAATTGGGCTCACATGTGCCAAATGGGTTTGGAAAAACTTGTGATATGATTTAATATACCTTATATATCCACCTAATGTTTCATTATGAATTCAACTTGTTTAAAACTTCCATTTTAAAAAAGAAAATAGACCTATGGGGTTGATTAGATCATTCAAACTACCCATCCTTCTTAGCGATTGTTAATAAATAAGAGGGGATCAATATGATGACTAATGATATATATATATATATATATATATAAATCTCACTAGTACTCCCTCCTTTGGAAAAAAATTTAGGACCCAACTCTCTATCCTTTATCTATACTGAGCATTTTAAAACTACCCTTATGAGCTTATGAAGAGGGCGATGAAGGAGAAGAGGCATGTTTGGCACTTTTAGGACTTTTGAGAGATTAAAACTCATGGATATGACTTGTATATGACCAAGAAACATCTTTAAGGAATTTTATCTTGCAAGTCACCACCCCCAGTTCATACAAACTCAAAACACTATACTTTTTCATATTGAAGTTATCATAACAACCATCTGCTGACCTATGCTAACATCTCTAGCTCATATGCACATTTTAAACTTCTTTTTTGATATTTTAAAATCCATTTTTATGCACCTATATTACTATTTTCTTTTTAAAATGGCTTTGGAGACTTATGAAGTGCACAAAATATCAACATATGTAACAATGATCTCATAGATATGGAGTACACCTTTTTAAGACTTAATAAATATTGAAATTACTTCTTCATAACTTGATTAAATGTTACATGTAATAATTACATCTTTAAAAGGCTTATTTTGGTCACAATTAAAACCTAGGTTTATCCAAAAACCTTAAGTTTTTCTAAAATACCTTAATTCAATCAAACAAGACTAACGAGCTTTAAACCAAGTGACTAAGTGAGAGGACTTCACTTGAAAAAATATGTACTCTCTTGACACAACATGACATACCCATAAGACCCACAAGACTAACTCTAAAGTCATTGGAATGTTTGGTAAGGACACTACCTTAAATAATGCTAACAAGACCTTAAAAAGTCCACTTGAAGACTATCAAAGCATGACAAAACTTATAAAAAAAAGTTTTAGAAGCATGACAAGCAAAGTTATGAATTATAGGTGTGGTAGTTTGACCTATGAGGTCAAACTTGTCACTATTTTGGTGACTCGGCTGTGAAGCATGCCTACTATGCTTATGAACTAGTAACTTTGTATCTCTTTTGTGCTTATAAACTCACTCTCATTCTCTTAAATAAGTAGGATTAGACCTTACAATAGATTACAACTCCTGACATATGACAAAAATTTATGTTTTGACAAAAATAAGGAAAGAAAAGACACAAAATAAGAAAACTAGACTAAAAGGACACCTAATGTGATATAAGAACTTATAGAAGAAAAGCAAGAGGATACTAAACCTAACTAATCAAGATAAAAAAATATCCACTTGGATCAAAAGGAAATCTCTTGAAACTACTCTATTCTAGAGATATAAAGTGATGTAAAGCAAGATTTTATTTGATCATGAAGTTTGACAAGTCATACATTTTGATTTTTTAACTCCATGGCATATGTTCAAGTAAAGTTATAGAAATAAACTAGTCACCTATGAAAACAAATTCATCCTATACTTAAATACCTAGTCCATATTTTTTGTTGGCTATAACATCATCCAATGATGATTCATATAGGCATTCTTATTGGGTTATCATGACATATTGAGTGAGATCATATTGCTTATCAGTTATTAATAACATTTAAAGTATTGGAATATTCTCTAGTAGTCCTAGCAAGACCTTCTTTCCCTCCTACACCTAGTAAACTAGTCACCTATGAAAACATATTTGTTCTATACTTAAATACCCACTACATATTTTTCGTTAGCTAAAACCTCATCCAATGATGACTAATCTAGGCATTATTATTAGGACATCATGACATATTGAGTGACATCATATTGTTTATTAGCTAATGCAAGTTCATAAATTTCTTCAAAGAGTTTTGCATACTCAATCCATGTTGCATTATGGTCAACAATGGGTGTTTATTTAAAAAAATTATCATAATCATGTTCAATAGGAAATGCACCTTTTCAAAGGTCTTGAATCTCTTTAAAAGATTCAAATTAGTACTTCCAATCACTTTCTAGCTACTCACTTTGGTCAACTTAAATGAGACTAGCTTGAATGGTATCTTCATCCTTCTCCTTAAGAGCTATAGGGATGTAAAGAGTCTCAAACCTACAATCATGATGTGATTGTGAATTAACATATTTAAGGTCAACTTATTTCTCATTTGTAACTATTTCACATATGTCTAATATCTCATCTTGTACTCTTTCTTCCTCAAGTGGAGTATTAATGAAAATTTCTTACTCATGCACACTTGAAGGATCCTCCTCACATTCTCTAAGAATCTCACTTGTAGTTACAACTTCAATCTATCCTCCATAGACCAAGCTCCTCTTTAATAATGGAGATGGTGAGAGGGTGATAATTATGCTCATGAGTTTGAGAGGGAGTATTAGGCATTATAGATTACTCATGAATAGGCTTGGGAACTAAGGGGGTATTCTTGCAACTTGAGGTCTTGGGAATGGTGGATTATTATAGGAATTCTTAAAGAGAAAGTAAATTTAGTTGTTATATGAGTTCCTCATTCTTCTCGACAATTTTTTAATACTTTTCATATATTTCTTGAGCTTCATTAATAGTATCAATTTGATTTTTAGCCTTATTAACTAGGACCTCTGTCTTGCATTGACAACCTTCTTGGATAGACCTCCAAGATGGAGAAAATTTAGGTTCTTGAGAATAGATTAAAATGGATTTAATAGCACAAGATATTATTTTGTTTCAAACTTCAAGTCTTCAAATTTATTATCTATTATTTCTTGGAAAATCTCTTCTTGAGGAGGATTAATGGCTTCATGAAAATATGGAGTATAAGAACGTTGATAGGGAATACAAGAGGGCTTATGGCATACATGATCTAACTTTATTTTCTATCTCTCCCAAGTCTCCATATATCTAATAAAAAACTACACAACTCATTTCTCTCTAATGGATCATTACACATAGTTTGAAACAACTCAATCACTTCCTCATATTACAAAGTGGAACAAACCTTTCTTGCACATGCTAGTATCTTACTCTCCATCTCATCCATTTTTTCTTAAAAAAAATGTTATTCATATGCATCATCATAGCCATATGGGGAAAGTGTAGGCTGGTCATAATACTAATATGTCTCACAAGGAGGGAAAGTGTCATACTCTTGATAGTAATGATCATCACAAGCTTGATAAGGATGTTGAGGCATATAGTTAAAGTCATAGTGACTATGATAAGGATCACTATAAAATTGATATAACCCATCATACTCTTGGCAAGACTGATCATAAGACTGATAAGACTCTTGGTAAGGCTGATAAGGTTAATGAAAATGATGGTATGGTTCATTATATGAATAATAAGGAGATATAAGATATAAATTTTGTTCATATCCAATCATCAAACTTCATCAAGATAGTTAATTGAAAACACAACTTATTTGGACTAGTGGATGGGCTACTAAAACCAGTTGATTAAACTTAGAGTTACCAATAATGTTTTGAATGCCTCCAAAGGTTGATATGTAGAAGAACAAAACTAACAATCCTTCTACTTATTTGGACCTTAGTCTTACAAAGTGTGCCAAAAACTATTATCAATCAGGTATGCTACCCTTGTGAGAATGTGTGTTATTTCTCACTCCTATTAAAATAATGGAATCTATCTAGGTTCACTTTGAGATGGAGAGAATATTTAGATATAGGGTTATTTCCCTTGATGCACTCACTAAATTTTATCCTAATCCTACTAACTACTAATTTCTTGACTAAAGGAAAGTGTGAAGGGATAATGCTTACAATGGAATTAATAAAAAAAACTTGAAATACAAGTGATGCACCAATATTTATTATCACTTTTACTTGAAATTGAAACTATTAAGAAGTAAATGATCTTAAACACATTCTCTTACATTCATGTATATGGATTAGACAATAGTGTTTCATATAAAGGACTTAACAACACTCACTCTTTTCATGGAAGGAATGAAATATTATTTAATTCACATCCAAACATAGACTAAAATTAAACCTAGAAACTTAGTGTGACTTTATAAACTCAAAGATGATGTAATAAGGTTTAAAATAGACATTAACATAAGAAAGCTATTGATTCACAATGTTATATTAATGGAAATCACCACACACTTCACACAATAACCAAAAAATGGATGAAAACAAATTCTTATTTCTTAAAGAGGTGTAGTATAAAATTTTGGTAGCCTTTTAACATATCCAAAGAAAAAAAAAATCATGCTAATACTAGAAAAGGAGATACAAATGAAAAATAGTAGGGGAGGGGAGACAAAGCAGCTCTAAAATAGGGATGACTAACTTTATCTTCAAACCCTTCAAATCACTATGTAGTGTTTACTAGATTTTATCTTCTCTTTATTCAAAACAATGGCATATAAGGTATAATAACAATTTTTTGAGAAATTTGAATAATTATTAAACATTGATTGGTCAAGCTTGACCACTTGAAAATGCTTAAATCCTTGCTTACATACCCTATATACTAGCCTAGATGTCTTCCTTGATAAATACGTCACATCCTTGAAAATAATTATTCAATTATTCATTACTCCATCCATTAAAAACTTCTTATAATTCATTTATTATTTCTCTCCACCTTACTTGGGTTGTTATACGGCTCCTTGAAGCATCTTTGACCTTTTCAACTTGCTAGGTATAGGAGGAAAAGAAGGTCTTTTTAGGATTGTTGAGGACTCTTTCAACCCTTTGAATTTTATTTTAAACTTAATTTGACTTTTTATTGTCCTCTAAATGGAATATAAGAGAGAATAAAATGTGAAATAACCCTTTAATAACTTTTATGCCTTAACTTGGTTCATTGTTCACTTAAATTCCTCCTTAAGCAATATGTCGTAAGAGAGAGAAAACTTATTTTTGCCTTGAATAAGTAAATATTCCTCCATGGATGGATTATAAACATCATTTAATACCTAAAAAAAGATAATTAGAACCATCAAATAGTTCAAAAGATGTGATTTTACACCAAAACCTTGATTTTCAACCCATTTTTTGTAGCCCTCAAAATGGGTAAACCTCCTTGTGTATAAATACATATGGAGTTTGTTGGTAAAATAATTAAATATTTGAGGATAAAATATCCAATTATATCTCCATTCCATGTTTTAGGATCTAAATCTGAGTGGAAGCGTCCCTTTTAGCCCATTTTCTCTCTCTAATAAGGCATAATTAGGCCTCTTTGCATAAAAATTGAGATTTTCATCCAAATTTATCCAACACATTTGAAACATAAAAAAGTTTTTAGTTTAATTTTCATGTGCCCTTACAACCCTTCATTCTAATTTTTGGCTTATGAAACCTTGTGTAACTAGGCAAACCAAGAAATGGCAAAAAAACTAGCCCTTCCTCAAGCCTGTTTTGGCCTACCTTGAAAAATAAGGTTTGTTTGAGCACTTACAGGATTTATTTTATGGTTTTTATTGATTTAAAAGGTTAAATAAATCCAAAAACACCTCTTCTAATGGGTTTTATCTATTCATAGTCTTTAATACCTCATTTTAGGCTTACAATCTCATAAAAGTACATTTTTCCTTCAATTTGTATAGGTGTAGGTAAAAAAAAAAGTCATGAAAGGGGAATCATTAGAGTGATAAATTATTTTCATTTGGTAAAACATCATTCCAAACCATTTCAGGTGCTTAAGAATTCCATTTCTCCAAATTGGTCAAAATTAGTCTTTTGGTAGCCTATGAGTGCCTTATCATCTTAATGATGATTAATAAAGTACAAGCACTTAACCAAAGAACAAATTCCACATGTTTCAAGTATATAATTACCCATAACACATATAAACATATTTTTATCCCATTAAAATCATCCATACTATTTTGAGCATAAGAAAGTACCTCATCGACTAGGCAGACTATATTCTATGGGGTTGAGAGAGAAATGAGGTCTATAGGTGGTGTTCTGATGTTTGTTTTTTCCTAAAAACACCTAAATAATGTTTTTAATATCAACCATGACTTATCCAAATGTTAATCCTAACCTTTTTATTCATCAAATCTCTTATTTCTATTACTGACTGATGTTAAGGTTTATAGGTAAACTACCCATTTAAACACTAGATACTATGTTTGACCCATTTTCACTAACTATTGTAACCTTTGAGTTTATAAATATATATAGTAATGTAATATAATTATTATTCCACTTATATCATTTATCTCAAACTTATTATGTACATAAATTCCTCACTTTTCACAAGTAGGCCTGGATAGTCTTCACTAGCTTTGTGTGTGTCCATGGACTGAGAGATATCTTTTACCATGATGTTGAAAGGTTTTTAAAATTTAGATACCTTAAAATGAATTTTATATAAACCATTTTGAATATTAATTCTCCCATATATTATTCACAACACCTACCTTCACTATAAACCATAAACATAGGACTGAGTACGCAGGTCTTCATGCTTGGTCTTAAGCTCTACTGACCTAAACAAACATACAAGATTTGACATATATTTATATTAAATATTAAGAATTAAATGATATCCAAATATCATTAGAATACTATCTTCATGTTTTGATTCCTCAACCAAACCTCCTTTATCTCAATCCAAATGTGCAAGTTCTAATGACAAGGCAAGCCTATAAGATGTCAAACTGTGTATATGCCTACAAAAGGGGAAAGTAGATGTGTTTGGTCATCTATTTTTTTTTAGTTTACATGACCCTTTAAAATTTTCTATTCATTATCCTAAACTTCATTTCAAATATTTGTGTAATTTCCTCTTCAATAAGTATGAAACCAAGCTTGATAGCTATTAGTTGAGTGTCATGACTACATTTTAATGTTTAGGACCTACATCACATCATTTAAGATTGAAAAATAATTTAATTATAGTAATAATAAAAAATTATCTTCTTTATCCTTTTTAACCTCTTCAAGACCTTTCATCTTCAAAACACACTCATCTCTCATGTCTATTAAAGACATGGCTATAGGTTTGTGTAGATTGTGTATTTTATTAACTATACTTGCGTAAAAAGTTTGTTTTAGGATTTTGATTACCTAAATTGAGTTATCATGATACATGAAGAGATTTGTGAACCTGTAGTATTCAATAGAGTACTTATCTTCACTCCATCCTTCTTTTTGAAAATGACTTATCCATTGGGCTTTTGTCTTTCAAATAAAAAACATATCTCATCAAGAGTGGGCAGAAATGAATAGTCACCATTGGCCTGTAGGTACTTATGTCCATAAATATCCCTTTTCCTTTAGTACTAGTATAATCTAAAACTTATGGATGTTATATTAAAGTTTTCATCACCCTTAAAATCCAATATTCATTACTCTTAAAACATGCAGATATCCATCTAAATTAAACTCTTATTCCATACACAGATCTCTATCATTAGTGAGTGATTAGACACTTATTTTAGCTTAAATGAGAGATAATATTTTATTATAAACTCTAAAATTCATTCCACTCATGGATATTACAAACCATTTAAACATTTTTTTAACCTTCATACCTCAATTTGTTGTATCGTATGATTCTTACTTCATGCCCTTATATAGGCCTAGATGATCTTTTAGGCATGCTAGGATTGAATGAGTTCTCAGCTAGAAATTACCTTAAATAATTGAATCAAAAATCATAAAATTTCATCCTAAATCATTTAATATGAATTCATCTTAAACAAAATTCCAAAACATCAAATGTTCTTATAGGACATTTGAAGATAAGTAAGACCTTCTAGTAGGCTTGACTATGTATGATAGTCTCTAACAAGACCTTGATTTGTACTTGGTCATAAACTTATATTATATAATCCAATATCAATATTTTATGGTATTTTAGAGATCTATATTATTTAGTATACCTTAGGTACCTCCAAATACCATTGATTTTGTATATTCTTTACAAGGGCCAATATTGACTTGTAGGTGTCCTTAGAGTACCTTGATCATCGGTTTATACTTCAAACCTTATCTACTCCATGTAAATTATTTAAAATCATAAATACATTGAATTATATTAATATTAGGTCTTCAAAATCAATTTGTGTTACTTATTTCCACACCATTTCTTATGAAATGTAGACTTGCAAGTCTATAGACCTGTAGGTCTACATTCTTATGCTTTAGGACTAAGGTTGATTGAAGAAATACTAATACATTAAGAATTTTATAAAATTATTAAAGTGATTTATCACATCTATCATGGGAGTTAAATCATAGTATACTTATAAAATGTGAAAGATGAGACCTTTACGAACCACCTCTAGCAGTAACATTAAAACATAGTCTTCTTAAGCATACTGTATGTTATTCGGAGAAGGTTGAATTAGAATGAGCATGGGGGATCATGATTAAATTATATATCATTGGGAGGAATGGAAACATGAAATATAATCTTTATGAAAATACTCCAACCTATTAAAAACCCTAAAACATCAAGAAATAATGACAATTGTCTTATCCATTGGGATTTAAATGAAACTTTATTGAAAAATTATGCTCACACATGCCAAATGAGTTTAGATAAACTTGTGATATGCTTTAATAGACCTTATTAATCCCCTTAAATTTTCATTATGCATTAAATTTGTTTCAATCTTCCAGTTTAAAGAAGAAAATGAGCCTATGAGATTGACTATCTCATTCAAACAACCTTGCCTTCTTAGCGATTATTCATAAATAAAATGGGTTAAATCTAATGTCCAATACCACAAATATAAAGCTAACTAGGAACCCCTCCTCTATAAAATTTTTTAGGACCAACTATAACATCCCCACTAGGATTTACTAGAATAATGTAATATTTTTTTAAAACCAAATTATATTCGACATATTCTTTCATTAGATTACACCATGGGAATCTAACTAGTGATCTTAGCATAATAAATATGTAAAACATAAATTATACATGTAAATTTTAGTAGTTACTGATCACTAACATTACATGTAGTAAATCACAACTACACAAGGAAAGTAATTACATAAAATCTAGTCATGGCTGATATAATAATACAACCACTGCTATAAGTGTAAATGAACAATAATTTATATATCCATCAGGCATAATGTTTCAATAATAAATACAATAATAGATACAAGGTTCCACGAAGAATGAGGCTCATAAATTCTAATATCTTTGATAATCTCAAGTGTAGTCTCTAATAAGAATAAATGTGGGGAGGGAGAGCATCATCTGAGTGCTTTTTCACACCAACCACAAACCATCGATCCCCCACACAATACACCAAATAGGGAATGACCCTCCATTCATGGATTGGTAGATAGTGACCGTACCATAATATAGAGAGATAACCTAGTACCCTTTTGATGTAAGATTTCTAATACATGATGTGTATCATAATGAAAATACAATCTAACATGATATTGCACAAACATGTAAATCATACAAATGAAATGACAATGTCTAACTAAAAATTAGTTTGGATAAAATTTTAAATTAGCTATTGATCTCTAGGATGAGTCAAATTCATACACACCACTTGATCATATTACCTTCATTTGGAATTGGTGATACTAAGTAAGATAGCGAATTTTGTCTCACTACTTAGTACCAATAATGGGATATTTGGTTAAATTTCATATAACCAACATATTCATATAGAATATTTATACTAGAAAGTATAAAAAATGTTATAATACAAGAATAATATTTATACATACATTTATGCCATCAAACATATTAATGAATCTTTTCCATATTATTTACTAAATATATAATAAGCATAATAATTATAGTTTATATCAAATGGGTAAAATATATTATTAGACTGCATGTTCTAATTTTTGTAAGTAAATTAAAATCTAGTAAAACCAACAATAGCATAGTATATTGTATATTTTAATTAGTTATAACCATCAGTCATAATTATTTTAAAAGATTGATTATCTCATAAACCAAAAGCATATTCTTTCATTTATGTATCCTATTATTTTTTTAGGGAGGCCTAATGTATATAACTATAGTATCCTATCCTTAAATATTTTGTGATCTAATCTAATTAATCATAATCTATAATTATAGGCATGCATCCCTATGTATAAATATACACTATATAAGTTATCATATAGACATAATTCATATATTTATACACCATGCATAATATATATCTAATAATATATATGTTTTAATACATAATTATTGTTCTGTCATAGTAATAGTATTTTTCATTATTCATAAGCAAAATTATATGATTCTAAAAATCTTATTTTCTATGAAAAATCATTAAGATCTAACTAGGGTCTTATCATTTCCTAAAACCCTTAGTTTGATTCACAATTTTCAACATAAAATATATTATTCAATTATGATCAAAACCATTCCAAATCAATTACCCTAATTTTCCCTTTTATTTAAGTCCTTAGACTATGTATGAATTATTGGAAATAGTGTATATAACAATAGACCTAAGAAAACCTATAATTAGCCTTGTTTCATCCATTGAATGTTTATACTCATTCTAAGTTCCATATGTATCCATAAAGTTATATCAACATCAAATACAAAATTCACAGACCTTATCATAGACAACTTGCAAATAATATTTATAAGTTTTAAAGACTCTAATTCACTACAAGATTTAAAAAATAACTTGAACCTATATCCTTTCACATTAAAACTTATATGTATACATAGTCCTCAAACATATATTTCATTTTTTGAATGTCAATTAAGCCTACATTTCACACATCCTCAGTTTTGTATTACAATTTCATACTCTTTCTATTCATATATATTCTCATAGGTTACAAATTGAAGTGCACAATTCATTTATGTAAATGTTCACGGTGTTTAAGACATAAAATTCTAGTGTTTATATATATTTATACTCATAGTTTCAAGTAATATTTATATACAGAGTCCATTTACAAGCATACCTTATTTAGAATGATGTAAATATGCAAACCACACACATAAATTTTCACTATTCTGAAATACATAAATACACAATCCATTATATATATTCACAGTGCTTAAGACTTATGACAATAGCTTACACACACACACACACACACACACACACACACACACACACACACACACACACTCATTTGGTTGATATACCTATCTAAGTGTATAAGTATTATATGTATATATATCTTATGAAGCATTTTACATATATGTATATACATCTAAAGTTTCAAAAACTAAACTAAAAATACATATAGTAAAACTATCCACCCAAGCTTCTATCTTGACTAAGGGCATTACATAATCTAAGAAAACTAAACCATTTAACCCTAAAAACTTTATACACATGAAAATTTAGTTGGAAATCATAGGAATTTAGAATACATTAACTTAGTTTTGTGGGTGGCCGAGCCATCCACATGGCTAAGCTTGCCACCTAATTAAATTACACATTCTATAAAACCTAGGAATATAAAACTATACACATTATTTATTTAAGAAATTAAAAATAATAGCATCACCAACCTTCTTAATGCTTTGTAATTAAAACTCAATGAACCTTAAATACTTCTCTTCCTTGATTTGTAGTTTCTTTTCTCCTCTTCATTCCCATTCTCCTCCTTGACTCACCTCTTATCCTTATTTTCCTCATCTATATCTTACCAACTCAAGCTTGCATGCAAATTCAAAACTCATAGTGGCCATTTATAATATAAATTATCCATTCCAATAGAGAATAAAACATAGTTAACTTCCATTAATGAAACTAAGAAAATCCTTAATTCCTCTCTTAATCAAAATTTCCTCGATACATTAATCATTATCTTTGATTAAAATCTTTGCATGGACTTTTACATTACAAACTCCCATGTATCCCATTCAAAAATTCAAATTTTAACAATATTCACAATGATAACTAACACTTTTAATCTCAACATAATCTATGCATGATAACAAAGACTTAAGGTTAGATCATAGGTTAATGTTTCGGATAATTCAATATATTTCAATACTTAGTAAAGATAATAACCTCATGTATTTTATAATAATATGTATAACATAAAGTCTATTACATTCTTTTATCCAAAATGGTAGATCAAACAATTATTTATTCCAATCATAACAATATTATAACAATATAATTGTTTGTGTTATTACTAGATATATAGACTATCTATGTCTTTTGTTATCTTCATAAATTATGTTGTATATTGATATTACCAATTATTAATGATAACAATTTAATGTTTTAAAACATTGTAAAGACATTATAGTTAGTCTATATACAATAGTAACTAGAAATTATTCACATAGATTTATGTTCTCATAATCATTAACAAAGATGAGTATAGTAACATAATATAATCATATTGCAACACTATAAACTAATTCTACATAAAATATACATAATAAAATCACACATGATTTATTCCATATATAATTATTAAACTAAACTAACACTAACTAACATAGAAAATCAAATTATCTAAATGCAAATAACATAAAAAATATATTATAATGCTAACAGTCCACACAATTCATATAACATGTATGATCATTTATGGTGTGTACATGGGTTATAGCCATTCCTTTATAGTCCCCCCAACACCTCCATCTATTCCATCCTCTCTAATGATGGTATCCTATCATCATGATCTAAGAGATGAAAATCTCCTACATCTAACTCATAATAAGAAGGTAGTTAGCCTGATATATCATGATATATATCATAAAATAACGTTATAAAAGTAATTAACATGATCATAATGTAAATAATTTTAAATACAATGAATTCATAGCAATGAAATCATGTAATCAATTAAAATACAACTATCCCATAATAGTATATGACTTATAGTTTAGTTAAAAATAAATGAATCAATTTAATAAGCATAATATTCCTCATATAATTACGTAAATTAGCTTAGTAAGAAATCAGGATGTGACACAGCCTTCCCCAATTATTCATCATCCTGATGACATTTATTCAAATAATAGTTCTAAATAAAAAACATTATTTATCAAAAAAATAACATAATATGAAGCATCAAATCAAGCAAAAAAATGTGGAAATAGCCTTTAATACTCATTATATTCCTCTCAGTAGAACTATCCTTGGAGTATTGGTCCCACAAGACCTTACACTATGACACTTATATATTACACAAATGAAGTTTTAAAGTGTCAATTACTCTGATTGGTTCGACCCATGACCACCTCAAGATCTAGAACCTGTAAAAGCATTCCAATCCAACACATGTGAAGGATTAGTTATATATGTTTTAAGATAAGATATATGGAAGACATTATGTAATAAAGATAGGTATGGTGGAAAATTAAGCCTATACGCTACATGATTGAACACTTCTAAAACTTCTAATGGCACCACATATCTTGTAGAAAGTTTTGGTGACTTCCTAAATTTAATTGAGCTCTTTTATGGCTTAACCTGCAAGAATACATTATCACCTACTAAAAATTTCATAGTTTTTCTCTTCAGATCAACATGATTCTTATGTATATCATTGGCCTCAACCAATCTCTACCTACTTGATCTGACTTGATCATTTATTTTTTAAAGCATATTAGGTCCAAAGACTACCCTAACTTCCAACCTATCCCAACTAACTGGTGTCTTACATCTTCTTCCATATAATGATTCAAATCATGTCATCTTCAAATAATATTGCTATGAGTTATTATACAAAAACTCAACCAATATAATTTATTATTTCCACTTTTATTTTTTATCCATGTAATACAAATGAATAAGATCCTCTAACATTTTATTAACTCACTTAGTTTGACCATTAGTCTATGGTGATATGCAGTATTGATGTTTAGTTGCATACCTAAAGTAGAATTTAAAGTTAACTAAAACCTATAAGTCATCCTTAGATCACTATCCAAAATGATCTTCTATATAAATCCATGCAATCAATACCCTTCCTTTATGAATCTCTTCTCAAGAGTAGGTGCATCATTTGTCAAATTGACTAATATAAAATGTTTTACCTTGGTTAGTTTGTCAACGACAACCAAGAACATGTGGTGCATGTTTCATGATAATGGTAACCCTTAGACAAATTCCATACTAAAAACCTTCCATTTCCATTCTAGTATGTCATGTGGATATAAGAATCTAGATGGATGCACATGTTCAGCTTTCACACACTGACATTCTAGACAACATGACACAAAGTATACTACATCTTTATTAATTCCCTTTCAAAAATAGAGTGGTATAAGATCTACCATGAACTTGGTTACTCTTATATGTCTTTAATATGGATCATTTTGCAATTAATTTAGCACTGTGATCCTAAAATTATCTTGATTTGGTACATACATCCTTTCGTTATATCATAGAAGATCATCATTATCTAATATATATCATTTATACCTAGGATTTTGAGAATTCTCAAATAATGATTTCCTAATGTGATCATATAATTCATCTCTTGGTGATAATTTAATCACTCAATCCCTAAAATTACTCTTTATATTAGTCACTAATGCTATGTACCTTCTATGACTTAAGGTGTTAGCTACTCTATTTTCCTTTCCTTTGATGTAATTGATATCAAAGTGATAGACAAAAATTCTAACCAACATCTCTGAAGAGCATTCAGATTCAGTTGAGTGAAGATGTAATTGACTCCCAAATTATTGGTCTTGAGATTAAATGGTTTTCCCAACAAATAATGTCTCCAAACTTGCAAAACATGAATAGCTATTGTAAGTTTAATGTCATGAGGTGAATAGTTCACATCATAAGGCTTCATCTTATTTGACTCATAATCTACAATTG
Source organism: Torreya grandis (assembly GCA_037957365.1). Classification (NCBI taxonomy): domain Eukaryota; kingdom Viridiplantae; phylum Streptophyta; class Pinopsida; order Cupressales; family Taxaceae; genus Torreya; species Torreya grandis. Next base: position 856,643 of record JARHVA010005859.1, read on the forward strand.
CACCATCCTACATAAAGAATCCTCATAGTCCATCTCCTGATGCATCTGTAATCACTAAAAATTGACCATTGGGGTCAGGTACCCTTAACACTGGTGCTAAAGTAATCCTTCTTTTTAGTTCTTAAAAAACTACTTTACACTTATTTGACTAGATAAAACTTTGATTCTTACACTGCAAAGAAGTAGTCAAATTAGTTATCTTAGAAAAAATTACAATGAATTTCCTATAATAGCCTGCTAATCCAATGAAACTCCTTACCTCATGGATATTCTTTAGTGCTAGCCACTCCATAATGGATCTTATTTTAGTAGGATCAATTGAAATGTCATTTGATAAGATAATATGTCTTATATATTGCACTTTATTTTAAATAAATGCACACTTGGACAATTTGTTGTACAACTTGTGCTTTTATAAACATTATAAAAATAGTTCTAGATGTTGAAAATTCTCTTATTCATCCTTAAAATATATAAAAATGTCATCTAAAAATACCAAAACAAAATGATTTAAATAATCTCTAAACATTATGTTAATGAGATTCATGAATGCTATACGTGTATTTGTCAACCCAGATGATAACATTGTAAACTCATAGTACCCATATCGAGTTATCAATGTTTTCTTTAGAATATCCTCAAATTTTATCCTTAACTAATGATACATAGTTCTAAGATCAATATTAGAAAAGACCGTTGCTCCTCACATTTGATAAAATTATCATCTATTCAAGTTAGCAGATACCTATTTTTGATTTTCAATTTATTCAATATTCTATATTCAATGCAAAGCTAAAGAGTACCATCCTTATTATTGACAAAGACAACTAATGTACCCCATGGTGACACACTTGCTCTTATCAACCCTTTAGACAACAACTCCTAGATTTGTTCCTTCACTATAACTAATTCAATTGTTGTCATTATATATAGTGCCTTAGACTGAGGTTCTCAATCCAATATGATATCAAAAGATAAATAAAACTCCCATTTAAAAGGCAATCCTAGAAACTACTTTGGAAACACATCATAAAAATTCCTAAACAAAGATAATCTTCAATTGATGTTTCCTTAGTTCTTCTATTTCATTTATCTTGATGATAAATGTTTGGAATCCTTTTCCTTAGGCATTATTGAGTTGTATTATAGAAATTTACCTTGGTCTTAACTCCCTTTTCTCACTCTAAATTAATGTTTGATTTTAAAAATTGTCTAGACACTCAACCTTCTTCAGATAATAGTCAATATTGGATTTGTGCTTCACAATCCAGTTGATCCCTAGAACCACATCATATGACCCTAAAGAAATCATTCCCATATTAAACTAACCATGCATTTTCCATTACTCTATATTTTCTAAATAAATTATTTAGAATTTTAAGAGCTATAAAATATTATGTATCCCATGTATCTATCAAAATGGAAACTAAATGTTCAGGCAAAATAATTGATAGTTCTATGGGTGAAGATTAGAATTTGGATTGTTGATTATCAAATACTAAATTAATACATTGTTTAAAAGTTATTTTTTGAAGGGAATAACCTTTATATCTTAACGTATCCTATGTACACTCACACAAAATGGTCACCTCCACAGAGTTCCTTTCTGTCAGACTATTAGTTTCCCTTGAAACTAACTTTGGAACCATTACCCATTTTTTTGTTACCTAAACCATTATTAAATCTACTATTTTTACCCTTAAACTAAATCTTGGAGTCTCCAGTCCTCTACTTCTAGTTCTTCTTTTTGAAAATTAGCTTAGAACTTCCAAACTCTTTCTTAAACTTATTTCTAACCTGAGTAAGAGATTTTAACTTTTTTCGTATTTGACTTCCTTCTCAAAGACTTGGTCCATGAATTTCCACCTCTCCAAAGATCTAGGGTTTTAATACCATGATGAACTTCCTAATCTTGAACCTCTAATTTGCCTAATATTGAGGTACATATTTTAGAAGCTTGGTGAACTATTCCTAGTACTCATTCACTACCAAGTCTCCTTCATTTATATTTTAAAAATCTATAAGATTTTGGTCAAAATAGAACTTTAAAGCTACCATGATCCAAATAGTGTCACAAGCTGCTCCCAAGTAGTGGTGGTTGAGTTAAGATTATTTTCCAACTTCTTGTTGGCCTATAATGTAGTTGCTTCTTTAGCTAACTAGTATGCTCCCTAGAATGCTTTGGTGACCATAGAATAGTTTTGAATCTCTAAATGCTTCTAAATTTTAGTCAACCATGATTCAACTCTATCTCACATAATTTTTCCATCAAACATAGCTGGATTCACCTTTTTCATATCCCTAGCCACTTCCACAACTACATGTGCTCTCACATCCTAAGGCACTTCTTAATGTCTATGATCTTGAGGGACTTCCTTATTAGTAGAATTATCTTCAAGAAAATACTAATGGGATTATTCCTCATGTCCATGAATTTCCTATTACATGGCTATAATTATGTCTGTAGTTTCATTTATGGCTATAAGAATTTGATCCATCTTTGTTGCCTCCTTAACAAAAAATTGGTTAGGATCAAATGAAGGGTTATTGTCATTAAAATTTTAAGGACCTATGTAGATGCTCTTTATTGTACCATTATTATTTATGATAATAAAAGAATTAAAAAATGTTACCATACTCATTAAGTCCTAGAGTTTGAGTGACAACTTTGATACCATAATGTAACATCCCCACTAGGATTTACTAGAATAATATAAAAAAAAAAATTAAATTATATTCCATGTATTATTTCATTATATTAAACCATGATAATATATTTAGTGATCTTATAATATTAATTATGTTAAACATAAAACATACATGTAACATTTAATAGTTATTGATCACCAACATCACATGTAACAAAACATAACGGCATAAGGAAAAAAATTACGTAAAATCTAGCCATGGATAGTAAAATAATACAAACAATACTATAAATTTACATCAAAAATTAATTACATAGCTATCATACATAATGTTTCAATAATAAATACAATAATAGATACAAGGCTCCATGGAGCATGAATCTCACGAACTCTAATAGCTATGATCTTTTCAAGTGTAGTATCTAATAAGTATTATTTTGGGGAGGGAGAGCATCATCCAAGTTATTTTACAAACAAACCATAGAACATTAATCCCCCACATAATCCCACAAAAATTTAATGTTCCTACCTTCATGGATGGGTAGATAGTGATGATTTGAGAATTTAGAGAAATAAGATAGTACTTATGTGTTGTAAGATTTCTAATACATGATGTGTAACATAAATAAAATACATTAAAAAATAATATCTAATAGAACTTTTAAATCCCTCCCAATTTTATTTATGCATTTAGTTTTTTTCAAACTTCCATTTCAAAGAAGAAAATAAACCTATGGGGTTGACTAGCTCATTTAGACTGCCCTACCTTCTTAGTGATTGTTCATAAATAAGAAGGGATAAATGTGAATAATAATGTCAAAAATATAAAAATAAATAGGATATCATCCTTTTTAAAACAATTTAGGACCTCTCTCTCTCTCTCTCTCTCTCTCTCTCTCTCTCTCTCTCTCTCTCTCTCTCTCTCTCTCTCTCTCTCTCTCTCTCTCTCTCTCTCTCTCTCTCTCTCTCTCTCTCTTCCATACTAATCATTTTAAAACTTCCCTTCTGAGCTTGTGAAGAGATCGATGAATGAGAAGAAGAATGTTTGGCACTTTTAGGACTTATGAGATAGTTAAACTCATGGATATGAACTATATGATACCAAGATACATATTTAAGTCATTTTCACCTACAAGTGACAACCCCATGTCTATACAAGCTCCTAAAACTACACTTTTTAGCATTGAAACTATCATATTGACCATCTTCCGACCTTCACTAACATATGTGACTCATATTCACGTTTTATACTTCATTTATGATATTTTATAATCCATTTTTAGGTACCTCTCTTGATATTTTCTTTTAAAAATAGCTTTATATCCTTATGAAGTGCACAAAAGATCAAAATATCTAAAAATGACCTCATAGAGATGGAGTACACCTTGTTAATACTTAATCAAGTTTTAAATTGAATCCTGATCACTTAAATAAGTGTTTCATGTAATAATGACACATTTAAAAGGATTATTTTAGTCATAATTTAAACCTAGGTTTCTCCAAAAACCTTAAACCTTGCTTAAATAACTTAATTTCATTAAACAAACTAATGAGCTTTAAACAAAGTGACAAAGTGAAATGAATTGACCTAATAGACTATGTACTTTATTGACACAACATGACATACCTTTAGGATGTACTTTCTTGGCAAAACATGACATACCTTTAGGACTCATAAGATTGATTTTGAAGGCATTAGAATTCTTGGTAAGGACACTACCTTAAACAATGTTAACAAGACCTTACAAAGACCACTTGAAGACTATCAAAGCATGAGAAAACTTATGAAAAAGGTTGTAGAAAAATGATAAGTAAATTTTTGAATTATAGGGGTGATAGTTTGACCTGTGAGGTCAAACTTGTCAACAATGCGTCCACCAAAATATTTGTCACAATTACAATCACTATAAGGCAAAATTTAGGAAATAAGGAATTAAAATTCCTAGTTATCAAATAAGAAGAAACCCTTCAATATATTTATTTCTCAAGAAAGATACAAAGTTTTAATGGGATGAAACTTTTTAATAAATATTCAACTCCATAAAAGAATATCTACTTAGGCCACATATTTTCATGCCTCCAACATTAGATAGAATTTGTTATTATACATCAACTATATATCACGTCTAATGAGATTTATTAGCCCAATAGGATGACGATCACATATAGAGTTATATTATATTAATTTAACACTTGTTGATTATGGAAAAAGAGTATCAATATGGAAAATCTATATCTATCCCTCATTCTAGATACACATAAATTACAACACTATATGCTCAATAATGGAACATGAGTTATAACAAAAATTTTCCCCTAAAATTACTTATGGAAAAAAAAAATTATCAATACACATAGCTAAATGGGTAATGTTACTCATGGATTATGATCTAAATTTTGTGTCCCCAAAATTAGTAAAATGACAAATTATCATAGAGAAACTACTCGTAGCTCAATTATTAAGGACATTACAAATTAATGATGATTCTTGAGATGACTTTTATTCACATCTCATATATGATGATATGTGAAACATGTAATTTATTTTATTCGAATGTGACACAACTATTGGTGTTTTTATTTTCTTCATTACACCTTAGGTGAAATGTATTTCATTTTCATATCGATTAGGGTTTTCATGAAAAATAACATATCAAAGTATAAATAATGCATACTTGGGTTCCTTACAACACACACATTACAAATAAAAACATTATGGGTATTTACATATTATTAGTTGTTAGTTAACCAAGTTTAAGGTATCTATCAAACAAAGGAAAAAATGTTAATCCCATATAAATAAATGGTATAAATATTACTAATACAATTTGATTTTTTTAATACAAATCATACCATCAAAAATTAATATGGCATGTTGATTCTATGTGTGACACAAATTATTTTATTAAAATTGACATTAATTACAATCATGCAATATTTATTATATTTTACTCCATAAATTATTACATGTAATGATAAACTAAAATTAAAAATATAATTAATGTGGTATCCATTAATTTGAGGTTATTTATTAAAAATATCATTGTAGGGTTAGTTAATTTGGTGCCTTACCAATGGGGAAAATATATTTGATTTACCTAAGGTCCATGATAGTAAATGTGGCAAAATTTTAGAGGAAATAGATTTCTTATAAATTAATAAGACAAGGATGTTATTGGCCTAAAATGGATAAATAACTCTGAGAGCATGCTAATTTATGTCCAAAACATTATAATCATAGTAATATAAATCATGCTACTTTGAAATAGTTAAACCTATTATATCAATATGGCCATTTTTATTTTAGGGATTCAATTGAATTGAGAAGATAAATCCATAATCATCGTAAATCCACAATTTTATAATTAAAATTACATAATACTTTGCTACATGGGTATAAACCATAACATTATATTCAAATACAAGAGAATATATATGTAACTTCTTGATGAAAAATTCATATCACTATTTGGAATATCTTTAGTGATCATCATATATAATGGGTATTCATTCAAAAATAAAATAATTAAAATATTTTGTGAAAAATATAATATTCATAACACATTTTGTACATATTATTATGCACAAGATAAATAATAATAAAATGGAAAAAATAAAACATAATTATATTAATCAAACTAATCACCAAAAATAGCATAGATCAGAACAATCAAACTATTTATATGTTATTGGCATAATGCAAAAATGGTTTCATAATTACTAGGATACACATTATTATTTTTTATATGGAATAGATGTATTTTTAACTTTACCATTATATGTCCACTCCTTGTGTTATTAGTTATAGATGCCATAAGGGACCTCATACATATGTCTTTCCTCCTTAGGTTCCTTGATGGACACCATGCCCTATCTCCCTAGGTAGTTTATTCAGATTATATCCAAATAAATTATTCACAAACATGATTACATTAGTATTTATATCTTTAAAACCTTGTGAATTCTATATCTAACATACATCATACATTACATACTTATTCCAAGACTATTTTACATTTGGATGTCATGTATACACATTATATTAGTTTATCACGTAGATAGTATATGTTTTCATTCTAACACACATCATGCATATATTTTATTTTGAGGAGTTATTTTAGAGGTTCAATAAATCCCATAAAAAGATCTAGAATTCACAAGGGTTTGTCATAGATATGAAGCCATCCTATTGCAATTAAAACATAGTTTTAAACATGTAGACACAAATTATAGAGCTCAGATTCAAAAAAAATATAGTGAAACATAGTCACAACATATCAGTCTTAGTTTCCCTCATAAATAGAAACTTTTCTCAATAACACATTACAGTGGTCTATAGAATAGTGAAATATTGGTAAAGGGGACCATGATACTTTCTAGTATCCCAAAAACAAAAAAAATTAGAATTGGAAGAAAGATATAATAATTACAGTCCAAATTTGCATAATCCCAATCACAAATTATCAGGTAGGTTTAATATATAATAAATATTTACATATATTACATAGGTTTACTAAGATTAGGGGCATCATAGATGGCATGATCACTCCTATTTTAGTTCTAGAATAGACATAGATTATTATGACTCTATCCTGAATCTATATACATAGATATTAGAGTTGGGGGATTGTGCACAACACATTGTTACAATATGTTTAGTTTGGCCCTAGTACTCATAAATGGAATGACAACTCCATGTCATTCTCCATTTTGTATACTCTAGACATAATATACACTAGTTATGCACTAAGTTCACACCAAATTGATGCTTCATTCTATCTATAGGAGTTTGTATTCTAGAGTGGCCCATGATCCATTTTATATTTCATATTTCTTGAGTGGATCCTAAGCCATTTTACATTTTAGAGTTTTTGAGTGTCCCTAGAGCCATCTTACATAGTTTTAGTTTAATATGCATCTACTACACATGGGTGGGTAATTAGGGTGTCATAGCCTACTTGAGTTCTTGAGCCACTTACATGAGAGGTTGGAAAACTCATCAATCTAATTCACATTATTCATAGGTTATGATCCATCGAGTAAGGGTGGGAAATGATGAATTAAAGGCCAGGTTGAATAATTGGGTGACCTTCACATAGGGATTAGGCAAACCATCATCCTAATCCAATGTATTCACTATTTGATCACCATCTACACACATAGGATGTCTCTAGGTTTTAGCATTGATTAGCATGCTAGTGAAGTGTATTCATACATTTCCTCTCTCTCTCTCTCATATATCTTTACTCAATTTTTTATTTTATTTTATTTTTTTTAAAGTAAGGATTTATTCATACATGTTTCATTCATAAGACACATAATGGATTATAGTTTGAAAACTTAGATCCATATTCATGGGCTTTGCTTCTTGGGTAAGTCCATGGTTTGTCTCCCTTTCCTTTATCCTATACATTTCACTTTGTTACATTTCTATAATAAATGAGGGGAAAATTTAGTAATCTAAAATGTCATTTGAATGCAATGAGTGTCACTTGATACCACCTTGTCCTTAGTTTATCCGTAGACCTATGTTAGGGCCTCTTTTGATCCCTTTCTGGCTTATGTGTGCACTCATCCCTTGAGCAGATATACCAAAATCCATATTAGGACATATCTTAGGAACCTAGGGCCCTTTTTCACCTATTCCAATCACTTTGACAATAGTGTGGCCTTTGGTTCTATAGCACACTACTATATTGGCAAATGGGCAATGCTATTGACCCTTAACCCTCTTTACACCTAATAAATATATTTTTGGTCCTAAAGTAATTTAGGGTCATCATATACTCATTTCATATCTCAATAAACACAATAACATTATACAAACCACTCTCATTAATTTATCCCCTATATGGAAAATAGATGCAACTCTCATGAACAAAATCAAAAATAATTATGCAAATCAAGGTCATTAATCCCTATTCTACCCTAATTTTGAATACACCCATATATATCATCACATATCTTAGATTATTATGATTTGTAGTCTCAATACACACTCAAAGAATTCAGACCAACATTCATACTAGCATTCACTTGAACTTTCATTAGCACTTATATAGGGAGAACTAAATCAGTCTTACTCCCCTGTCGAGGTATCAATATGTATGAAATGATTGACACATGGGGTGTTGAGGTCATGTTTAGACTACCATACTAACACCATTATATTTTTTATTATGTTCCTTAAAACCCTAATAAATATGGAAGATTAGGGTTCACATCAAGATTAGTCAAATACATAGAACAAATAATGATTCAAGACTCAGCCACACAAACACAAGATTCTAAAAATGTGCTAAACATCCTCCAAATAACTCACTAGTATATCTAATCAAGGTAATTAACATTGTATAGGATGTCACTAGCATAATACACTATCAATAGAAGGACCATGGTATTATTCGAAGGAGACTTTTACACCTGCTTCTTGTTGATAAAACCTTACATTATTATTGCACTAGTTTCCATCCTTCTACTTGTCCATCTTAGTAACTTTTCTACATAAGTATCTCCTTTATAACTCATTACTATTTATAGGCTAATAAAAAAAATTATTTTACAATCTAGTGGCTATTGATATTGTTATATTTATTCCCTTATTTATATTCTAGTTTTACATTCCATAATACCTAAAATAGTTTAACTTTGATCCTAACTATAATGGTAACCTTCTTGCAACATTACCCTTGTTCGCATGGTCTAATTTATGCCAAGGCTTTGATAGAGTGACAAAATATTTAGACCATGATATTATTTCTTAATGAAATATTTTATCTTACTAATAATTTTGATTAACTTGTGGAAGTTATTCATGATGTGTTTATCTCAAACCACCCTCCCATAAAATTTGATATTGAATAGTATTTTCCTTAATCCAAGATTACAAAATTTAAATTCTTTCTCAATAACTTAGAAATCTACCATTACATATACTAGAATCTCATTATCAAAGCATGGAATCTTTCTCCTTGGATCTCTACAACCTTTGGTTACAGTAAGTTGTGAGATAATGCCATGAGTAGGACTATATACATTTTTACTATTTATGGCCAAAACATTATTGCCTTTCAGTGTAAAGCCCACATGACCTCACACTATGAATTTAACCAAATATCATAGGAGTTGGAGTTATCTCCATTCAATGAAGATTTAAAAAATAAACTACCTTTTAGTAACATAGGCTTAAATTTGAAGAACATTACCAATCTCAAAGAGATCATGTTCATGATCACATGTTTAGGTTAAAAAAGGGTATAGAGATTGGAAACAATTTTTCACTCTCTATTCTAGGAAAACAATTAACCATGTTGAAAAAATTCAATAAGTCAACTCTTGGATTACACATATTCCTAGTATTATGTAATATTTTGTTGCTCATTCTCATGGAGTGTTTTCATCCCAACCATCCATACACAAAAAAGAGTTTTATCTTAACAAATTCCTCCAATTGGTTCCCTAAAATTTATCTAAAGCTCAAAGGATGACATGTGATAATATTATATCTATTGAATATATTTATAATATGGTTATGTAGATGGTCATCAACAAAGTCCTAGGTATTTTTTGAGCTCCATTGCATATCCTATCATAGACTTTGGGATAATATGGGTCTAGATTTGTACAAAGATTCATTTAAAGCCCTTCAAACCCATTCACTTTGAAACATCATTAACAAAAGTATTATTGAATTAATTCTAAAGACAAGGGATTTGTATCTCATTACTCATTGGCATCCTATTACTCTATTTAACTTTTCTTATAATATTATTTATAAATTTATTGTTCATTGGGTTAGATATCTTCTTCCCCTCATTGTTCATCTTAATAAGATGGGATTCATTGGTAATAAATACATGTTGTAAAATATCACTACTATTTTGGAAGGAAAAAATTGGCCTAAGGGGACTACTAGAAGGATCTATTTATTAATATTTATTTTGGAAAATCCTATGACTAAATTAAATGGACTTTAATTTTAGTTATGTTGAAATCCTTAGATTTGGCCCCAGGTTTGTCAGCACAATTTATTTTTTTCTCAAGATGCAAACACATGCATTATGATAAATGAGGTTTAAATCTAACTAATTTGGTATCTTCTACTTAATTTTTCAATGCTTCCCACTTTCCACTACACTTCATGTGATCATTGTTGGAACATTCAGCTACTTACTAGATAATTACTCTTCCATAGGTTTGGTCAATGGTATATCTCTTCCCAACACCCACTCTTAAATGGTTAATGGAAATTCTTATTATCATTTATTAATTACATTGGTTGAAGAGGATTAATCCATATCCAATGATATGGAATGTATGTAAGTGTTTTGTTTGGTTTCTTTTTATTATATTCAATGAAAAATAACCCAATGTTACAAATAATCTCTCTCCCACTTGCCTAATTTTTTTATTGAAATCCAAGTGGAATTAGATTCAACCTAGAGAATAGTTCAAATTTATAGGCATCCCCTTTTCTTTTCAAGCATTTAAATCTAATCTATGGAAGTATGTAGTGAAAAGGGTGTAAAAAACCTTCTTATTGCATATCCAAATTGATTTCAATAGTAGGAAATTTCTATATTTTATTTTAAGATGATGATAGCCACTCATGTTTATTAATCTACATTTGGGGCTCCCCTTAAGGCTGCCTATGTTAAATTGAAAAAATAATTGAGGTATTTTATATGGGTGAAATCTAAATGCAATTGAATATTCCATCAATTAGTTTGGGATGTTTACTACAACCCAAGGTCCCTAGAAGGACTTGGTCTATTCGATATATGAATCAAAGACCATGTCATGTTTGCTAAAGGGATCATTCATTATTTGGGCAATAATGAAAACTAAAAAATCCTTATTAAGGAAGATCCATGGGTGAAGGATCCTTAATGGATTTGAACCTTGAAACTCTATTGATCACTCAAGGCCCTATCACCATTGTGGGTTCCTTTGTGGCTAAAGTATTTGGAAGGATTGGGAGGTTCTCAAAAGGCATTTGATTTGAGACAAAAATGGGTTTTAGTGTAGGATTTATCTTAACTCTCATTCCCTATGATGGTCTCTATTTTTTACATATAATTAAGTTTCCTTCACCCTTGTGCCCTAGGTTAAAATTCTTTAGATTTTTAGAAAAAAATCAAAGTGATACTAAACTTCTTTTTTATCCCAACTAGAGACTAGGTTCCTCGGCATATCTTATGCCACCAATTTAATTTCAAATATAGTGACCATGATTATATCTCATAAATTCAAATTGACATACCTAATATCCATCTCAAAAATATTGGAATATAAACTCATTATAAGTGGGGGATTGATTGGAAGTGTCCTGTTGATATCCCGTTCAAAAATTATAAACCCTAGTTAGGTTATCAACTCCTCCCTCCATAGTCTCTTCTTATTAAAACTATTAATTTAAAATGAAAGGTCAATTCCACTAAAAATGTTTGGATAAAAATATTTGATTGTGTGTGTTCAACTATCATCAAGCAAAAGAAATCACACTTGTTATGGTGTATTCTCCACCAAGGCCTAGTTATTAGCTATCGCTTGATGTAGATTGGTATGGCTCACTTCGTTTGCTTTTTGTGTAAAATTAAAAAATATTTAAAACATATTTTATGGATTTATAAGCTTACTCAACTTATTTAAAAATGAATTCACACCCTCTTCTAACCCTTCCAACCCAAGATGTTTACTTGGAAGATTGTGCTTTTATGGGACTCAGACATGGTTCTTACAAAAAATTCATAAATTTGGAACATTTTTTGTGATATAATTCTCTTTCAAATATGGAAAAATAGAAATTAGGTTATATTTAACCATGCTATGATAGGGAAATATAATCACCTAAAAGTGGTATTTGAGTGATAAGAGTGCTACTTGAGACTACATATCCTTAGCTTAGCCCTAGACCTATCTTAGATCCTCTTTTCAAACTTAGCCAGCCTTTATGTGGGCCAAAAACATCCATAGTCATCCCTAAAATAGTCCTAGACCCTCATTCTTACATCATGGCCCTTCGTACCTAGTGTTCTACCACTTAGACACTAGCACCATAATAGGTGCATTAGCACCACATGGTGCTTGTGTTCCAATAATGGAGCTACTATCCTTTCCCTCCTCTTTTCATAAATAGATATATTTTAAAATACAAAACCTTCTAGACTTAACCCAGACCTCTTTTAGCACCTACATAAGAAATAAAGTAGTATGTATACATGACTTTTATCTATCCAATTAGAAGATGAAAATTAGATGTAAATTTGGTATGCAAACTCAGAACAACTTATGCATAATTAAGACTATCAATCCCTATTCTACCTTACTTCTACATACTACCATCTACAACATTCCTAAGCTTAGATTACCTAGATTTCCATTCTCAATCACATTCAAAGCACTCAAGCCATATATCATACTATAATCACTTGAAATTATACTAGCACTTAGGGGGGAGAACTACATCGAGATTCATCCCTCTTCAGTGTACTAGCAGTAGGCAACTCTCCTCATAGCATGGTGTTGAAGATGTCAATCCTACCACACTAAGAAATACACTTTTTACCTTGTATGAATAAAATTCCCCATAAATATGAATGATTAGGTTTTTCTAACAAATCTAGTCAAAATAGGCAACATACAAGGTTTCAAAACCTATGCACAAAGGAACAGACTTCACGGATCTAGACATAGGTGCACCCAAAAGCTCAAGATAATCTTGCACATAGGAAACTACCACTAAAATAGGGACATTAACACTACATGATCAATTATGGTGATACTATTTAGGATGGTTTATGATAGTAGGATCCTATTTGTGACACTCAAACTAGTCTTTGCCTCAATATTTAGCCTCTAGATCATCCATCTCAGTGATTTTTTGGCTAATTCTTACTTTTTTAATTTTTTACTATTTATAGAAAGTTTAAAGTCAGTCACTTATATAAAAAATAAGTGGTTATATTTATTTCATATTATTACCCTTATTTAGTATACTCAGTTCTTTAACATACATAATATTTGCATACACTAAGTCCTAAAAGGTTAAAACATTTGGTTGACCTAACTTACTTTAAATATTGCACAAGCCTTAACCCTAGATAACCCTAGGGTTTACATCTCCAACATTTATATTTCATACCATATTTTTTATAATTTTATTTGATATAATCATGATAATAATCATAAAAGAAGTGTATCACTTTTTATTTCAAAGTTTAATACTTTCATTTACATGCATGTTCCCTTTCTTTCAGAATGAACTCAGAAAAGACATAAACACATGTATACATGATGATTTATATCAATTAAGATGATTTTCATGTTTCATTATTTATTTAACATTCTATCTTTATCTTATGTGGAATAAAATTAAAACATAAATCTTTAAACACATAGAGAATACATTACATAAAATACTAACTTCATTACCTAAAATTAACAAGTCTCCTTTAGATTTTTTTAACTTTTTGGTTTACTTTTATTACTTACCTATCACTCCTAGACATAAGAGAACATTATTGGTCTCACTTATCCCTCCTAATTCTTGATAACATAGATATAGCCACCATACCACTTTTATTACTAGTTGCATGCTTCTAGTAGACCCTATGGTCTAGGTTATGATGTCTACATGTGGTCCTAAATTTTGGTAGGTTAGTAAAACGCATGGATATAAAATTTTAAACTAGAGTAGTGTTTCTTCATCCACAATTTCCATTATAGAGATCCTAAAATATTCTAACACATACAAAGACATTTTTTATGTTACACTCTATTATACTTAGGTGCCTCAAACATATGATCTAGCTTATGTTTCTTCCATAATTAATATAATTAAATGGATTGAAGAGAATATTTAATTCTAAAGGGAATATATCCCACCTCAACACATCATATATTTACCCTTGTCTCTCTACATTACATTATGAATTAATAAGGTATGTTTCAAACTGATTTTAGTTGATAATGGATCAGGATTGAACATTTGCAATATCTCTTTTCTTCAACTTATTAATAAACATGTTAAGGATTTGGATCCTTCTAATATGAAAATTTGAGTGTTTGATAATATTCCACATAAAGTCTTGGGTTAAATCACAATGAACCTTACATTGGGGCCTAGAATGCTACCTACAACATGGCAGTTCATGCCTAATGATATTAATTTTAATATCTTACTTGGAAGACCATGGATTCATTATATGAATGTAGTTACATCCACTTTAAATGAATGTTTAAATTTCAAATACAATGGTCATATCTATACTTTTCCTATGGATAAAAAACCATTCAAATATTGTCAACATACAAAGCCTTCACACAATTATATTCCTCACATGGAATTTTCTGAAACACTACTCCAGTATACTATTCAAAATTCATGTATCATTACCAGATATAATTTTAGAGCACAGGATAATAAGTTCACTTCTCATTTTTCATTGAGATACTTCCAAAAATGGGTTACTCAAGATCGGGATTTAGCAAACATGAGAAGGGAATCCTTAATCCCATTGAAGCTTATGATCAATAAGGTAAACAAGGACTTGGATATAAATATATCACATATATTTCTAGGTCCTCTCACTATACTTATCATCATATTATCTTTTGACCACCTATTCCATGATCAAATAATACAGTAAACCATATTTATTCACTCTTAATTATTTACCCTCATTATCGATGATATAGCTTCTCCAAATCTACCTACTTTTGATGAATTTAACAATGATGAGGATATATTAGAACCACTAGGGGAATATAAGGATCTCCCTTCCTTCTATCATAAGAACTAGATTTATTCATTCCACAAATGACTAGGCATACTTTGGTGAGCGTTCAGGTGATTCAAGTGATATTTTACTTGATAAAGATAATACTATCCCTACAGCACCATACACTATGGATAGATCTACATTACTTATTTAAGATACATTCAAATTCAATTCTAACACAAATATTAATCCTCATATCATATTACTAGTTGTTGTCTTACATAAAGAAGAAGATACAAATATTCATTAAATATTAAAAAATTTCCTAAAGTATTCACCTAGGTTTATTCTAATATGTGTGGCATTGATCCCTCAATCTTAGTACCAAGATTACACTCTATCTTTATTCCAATCGTATTAAACAAAAAATTCAAAAAATCCACCCCAAAGTTGCTCTTTTAGTCATTGAGATCCAATGCCTCTTGGATGTTGATTTCATTCAACCAGTTACTCATCCCTAATGGCTTGCTAATATTATTCCTATTATAAAGATGTTGTTGTGATTATGTATACCTAAACAAATCATGTCCTAAGGATGACTTTCCTCTACCTAACATTGATATGATAGTCAAATCTATAGTAGGCTATGAAATTCTCTCTTTTATGGATGGATTCACTAGCTACAATCAAATTAAGATCACTAAAGAGGACCGATGAACAAATTAATTTTCCACACCATGGGGCACCTTATACTATATAGTAATGCCTTTTGGATTAAAAAATGTAGGTGTAATATACCAACAAATAATGACACATATCTTTCATGATCTCATTCATAAAATAGTATAAGATTATCTCGATGATTTGATTTCAAAATAAAAATAATGATAGAAACATGCAATATATTTGTGATATAATAATAAAATAAAATTCACAACTCAATCCCAATAAATTCACCTTTAGGGTTTCATTAGGTAAACTCTTGGTATTCATAATATCCCAACACAGTATTGAGGTTAACCCTAAGAAAGTCAAATCAATAATAGACATGCCTCCTATTTGATACTTAGGTTGCACCCTAGCTGAAAGTAAAAGTTTTCAAGTACTACTCTCAATCTTAGTCCAACATGGGAATTAACCTAGGATATGGGTTACCTAATTTTAGGTCAGACCTCAAGGGTTTTTAATGAGGCTAGCTCCTCAGATATGACAAGTTGAATCTCTTTTCCTAAAACATAATATATTGGGATGAAAAGGGGAAGAAAATAAATGAAAACCTAATATAAGTGGTGATGCACTGATTGTTCAATGATTCACTCTCAACTTAGACACTTTCATGACTACTAATGAATCCAATGGAGACAATAATTGATTAGATTTAATAACAAGGTTTCAAACATGTGTATTTTATATGAAGGCTAAGAATAGATGAACAACTTAAAGGATAGAAAGAGATATCTCTATGAAAGACACTATGGACTTATAAGACTTCAAGATAAACCTCATTATCTACCACTTCAGACAACTTGAAAGAAACTAATAATCTTGAATAAAGGTACATGAAAGACACACAGGTGATGAATAAACAATATGCACTTTTTAAATCAAACTCATTCATCCATAATATTAAAGTGTCTTATATTGCTTTAGAATATTTCACCTAGTGGTTTTAGTAGAGGTTTGTTATACCTAGCTGAGGGATGAAAATCAAGAGCTCAATGCATATATTTATAGGAAGAAACAAAAGCTAGGGAGAGAAATTTTGGTGTTTAAGGGGTCATTAATGATCTTAATTACACTTAAAATAGTATTTACAACTACCTTGTGTTTATGCTCTTTAAAATATCTTAATTAATTAGGGCCACCACAAAAAACTAGTTGTAACAATCACACCATTCCTTCTCCCACTTCTCCCTGCATTGATGCTCTTTAAAATCACTTCAATGATCAGGATCCATTATAGAAAACACTCTTTAATATAATATAAACCATACCATATATTTTTGACATGTGTCATTATATTATTTTCTCCCATAAGTTTGCTTTCAATACTAGCCATTGATCCTTGACATGGGCTTCATAGATTAAGACACTTGTCACCACTGTGTACTTTTTGTGGATTCATTATCACCTTAATTTGGTTAGTGTTTTTGATCCATGTCATGTCCTTGAATTTAATCTTATTTCCTAGAATTATGCACCATTTAAATCTTATTCTTAGTTAAATGCATGATGTTGATCTTAGGCTGTAAGATCAAATTCACATCATTGACCTCGTAACTCACCATGGTAGCAACACTTGGTAGAAACCCATTCATCCTTGGGATCCTTTACCTCTTTAACCTTTGGTTTACATTGATATAATTTGGTATGCTGGATTTTACACCATTTATCCTAGTTATACCCACTAGCTTTGTCATTTTTCCATCCACTATTAGATCTTTGTATGGGCACCTGAGATCTTACCACTTGGAACATTTGAATTGTTGACCTCCAAGCTCATCATTGATATTTATTTAAAAATAAAACATGTTCCATTGGATCTGGATTGTCCCACTGACTCAAGCTTCTATTTGTGAGTCATTTATCTATGATCTAATCAAGTTAGATGTTGACACCTGGCAATAATACATTCACTAGGAGCTCGTTAAGGATTTTTTTGAATCAAAATGGATATTTTTTTAGTCTTAATTTTGATGTCCCCAAGCATGTCCTACACTACTAAATCATTTTTCAAAGCTTGTATCTTAAGACATAAAATGTGCCAAGTCACCAAATTTATAGAGTAAATACATAGCATGAAATACATCCTTTTCATGTAATCCTTTATTGAAGGTTGCTAAGACAAGATTCAAATATGATTATATAAAAAACTAATTAAATATGTATTGAGTGCCTTCAACATGACTAACAAGAAAATTTTGAACATAGGCTATGAACCCTTAAGCTATAAGGTTTTCCATCTTTTAGTTCTATAAATTGACCAACATTTATGGTGACTTGGGTAGCTTGACTAGATTTTTTGTCATGGAACCTAGAATTTGATCAAACATGATCATGATGACTAGATAAATTAAGTATTAATTACAAAAAGGATTCTACTTGACTCCTAGAAACACTTTGAAATAATGAGACACAAACAAACAATAGGAAATAAAACACACACACACACACACACACACACACACACACACACACACACACACACACACACACACACACACACACACACACACACACACACCAAAAAACTACCTAAATAGCATTAAAAAATAACAACAAATAGAGAAAATTGCAAGATCACTTGGAGGTAAAGACATACCTATCTACCTAAGTACAAATATCATGAGATAAACTAATAGAAAAATTTAAGATACCTCCCATTGATAGATATGTGAAGGATATCTCTATTCAAATTTGAAATATTAAAGGCATTGCTCTCTTTGAAACCTATTATAACATAAGGCCCACTGTAAAGACTATCAAACTTGGTGTGCTTTCTTAGTTTTGCATAGTCCTAATCTCATTTGAGGACTATATCACCTTTTAGGAATGTATTTGAGGAGGATCTATTCTTGAATGACCTATTAACTTGGTTTTTATTGGACCACATTATGTTCATAGTAGTGTCCCTTATTTCTTCTAGTTGTATTACTTCATTTAACCTTATCTGCATAACATCATCCTCTAGGATCTCAAGTTGGTGTGCAAGCTTGAATGTAGGTATTTAAAGAGAAATAATAAGTTTGGATTATTTCCCATATATAATAAGGTATGGGGAGTGTCTAATATATTTCTTATGTGTCACTCTATTTTCCTATAGGGAAGTCCTCAATCTAGTATTCCATTCCCTCTAACTCTCCTACATAGTTATATTGATAATCCTCAACAAGTTCTTATTTATGGACTCTACTAGTCCATTTCCCTATTGGTAATATTTAGATGATGCCTTGAGATAAATTACATGTAAAATATCCTTCTCACATACCTTGTTTCTATTGAAGTCCAATGCATTATCATAAATGATTATATAAGGCACACCAAATCTGATCATAAAGTTATCATTAAAGTCCAAAATAGAATCTTCAATAGCTTCCTTGAGGGAAGTTGATTCAACCCATATTGTAAATAATTATATAGTTGTAATGATACATTTATTTCCTTCACATGAAGGGGGTGTATCATCCATATGATATTTAAGCCCCATTGTATATAGGGTTTTTCTACTTATATGGGCTATAAGGGAAGGCCAACTAGTTTCTACTTACCAACAAACATTTCACATTTTAGGAATTTACTTACCCAAGAGTGTGAATATATAAAAAATATGTGCCAAAATTACCTATATCTAATGATCTTAGAGGTTGTGGTCTTGGTTGCAAAGTGTCCACTAGCTAGACCATCATGGAACTATTCAAGTAGCTTGTCTATTTGTCATGATTCCACACACCTCAAAAACATGCCTCCTATATCTCCCTTGATAACTAATCCACCTATCAAGACATAAGGTATAATTTTAAAATTTAAGTGCCTTATTTTGGCTCTATCTAATCCCATAGGACATTATCCTGACTCAAGAAATCTTATTATATCATGTGTCCAACTGAAAGGTGTGTTATCTGCAACTACTTATTACCTAACATGGACTTCTAATACTTAGTATTTACCTTATATTACCTCTTCTACAAGGTTCTCATATAACCTTCTATCCCTTACAAGATTTGTGACTCTAACCTCAAGGTCATATTCCATGATTTTTTCACCCATCCATCTCTTTTCTCATTGAGGTCTATGTTGAGTATAAACTCTTTAATACTTGGGTGTTCCAACATGAGTATGATATTGCTATTGGAGACCATGTACCTAAAATTATTTAAACCTATCACTAATACAAGCACATATTTTTATACAAATCTACACCTTAACTTATACCCTTCTAAATCCTGACTAAAGAAAGTAATAAGCTATTTGAAACCTCGGTCATTTTACCACATCAACATGGTAGAGATTGCATCCAACACAGAGAAGGCATACAAGTAGAATTATTTATTAAAAATAGGATTAAGAAGTGCAGAGGAATGAGAAATGTCATCCTTTATGGCCTCAAAACTCCTCTTACCTTCTTTGGTCCATGTAAACTCCTTGAATTTTCTTAACATGTGAGGAAGAGGCCTGACCATCTCTATAAAGCTTGGGATAAACCTTCTTATAAAATTAAGTTTTCCCAAGAAACTCTTTAGACCCTTCTTCTGCTTGGGAAAGGATAAGGATAAGATGGACTCAACTCTTTTAGGGTCTATTGAAAGACCATAATTGGACACTACATAACCTAATAACCTACCCTCATGAACACCAAATATACATTTCTTAGGATTCAATGATATGCCAAACTCTCTGCATCTTTCAAATACTAACCTCAAGTGAGCAATGTGATCATCTAGGTTATTTGAGAAAATAGTGACATTATATAGGTAGATGAGCACCATGTCATTAATAAAACTTTCAAAGGCAACATCCATTTCCCTTTAGAAATTTGACTCATCATTGGATAGTCTAAAGGGCATTTTCATGTATGCATAAGTGCCCCACTTTATGGTGAAGGTAGTCTTATGCCTATGTTCTTCCTTGACCATTATATGATTATAACTAGAGTAGACATCAACTAATGAGAACCCCTTGGAACCTACCAATTTTTCAAGAATTTGATCCATTGAGGGTAGTGGGTAATGGTATTTTATGGACATCTTAATGAGGTCCTTAAAATCAACATGCAAATGTATTTCCCCATTTTTATTCCTCACTTACACAAGGTTTTCCTCCCATGAAGAATGTTTAATGGGGGATATTATCCTTGATTTAATAAACTTAAATATCTACCTTATCATTAACTCCTCCACTCTAGGATTGACAAGCCTTTATTTCTACCTAAATGGTTTTGCATTGATCTCTAGTTCAATGGTATATTGTGCAAGTTTGGGATTAAATCCATTTAGATATTTGTATTCCCATGCAAATACATCAAAGAATTCTTGACATAAAGCAACAAATGTAACTCTCTCTTCTATTGTGTTGATATTTCTTAACTTCAATAATTTACCTTTCAAGATATATATCCTCTCATATTGTTCCTCCTTGATTGAGATACATGCCTTGCCTCCTCTCACTTGGTCTTCTTCATTGAAGGTGAATGTCACAATCCCCTTAGGTAGCTTGTTATGTCTAAGATACATTATTTGATTATCATACTAATTTTAGAATTTGTTTTGACTCTTGTGGCATAATTTTGCCTCCTACATTAAAAAACATATAATTTGATCATCATCATCAAACACCTACCAACTCACCTCATTGTCAAGTATATCTGGCCTACATATGACCTTAAACTTATCTTGGCTTTGGCATCTATTGACTCCTTCCACAATCTAATACTGAAATCCAATGGTTTCAATCCTATTTGTATGTTGATTTGGCTCTCTTGGTATGGACTATATATTGAATTCTAAAAAGTCCTCTATGAGATCCCATACATGATGTTTATAAGCTTTCAAATGATGGTTATTGGCTGCACTTATGCCTCTCACTTGTTTCACAATGAGATCACTATCACCCTTGAATTGAAATTTTTTGACACCTCTTCTTTCTTATTGTAAACCATGTAGAAGGGCTTCATATTTACCTATGTTTGAAGGGAAACTGAATTAAAATATTGTAGCTGAATAGCACTTATGATCTAAGGGTGAAACCAACATGACTCTAGCTCCACTACCATTATTTGACCTTGATATATCAAAGAATAAATTCCATAGACCATCTTCCTCTTGAGTGGTTTTAGTTAATCAAAGTATAACAACACCCTCCTCATGCATATAATACACCCTAAATCTACTTCTTCAATATTTCTATAGGGATCAAACACATGATTGTTAGCTACCCATTTATCTAAGTACAAGTTTGAAATGCCTTAAAGATGGTCATGAGGCTCTTGTTTACTAGAATTTTCATCCTCAACAAATATGATATAGTTGAGGCTTGTAAGGCTAGGCACATAGGGCTCTAGATGGAACCTATAGATCAATTTTTACCTAATTGTGGCCATAGTCCCATATCTGGTCTTGAAAACCATGTATGACCAATAAGAGGATAAACAACCCCCAATTTTTGTAGTAAAGTCCTTTGATAGGCATAGGGAAAAATATAGGGTAGCTCTACAACCATTACATCCTGAGGGATGACATAATTAGGGAAAGCTACCAATGTGATCTTAAGATATTTCAATATACCTACTATTTTAGTGGGGGAACCATCCAACTCATGCACACCATTTTAATTAGTTACATACTTAAGCTCATTATCTACTATGGCTTTAGGCATAACCAAGGTTAAAGCACCTAAATCTACCATATAATTATATACTAAATAGTACCCTATGATGACTAATAAATAGAATGGAGGGGGCTTGACAACATTAGGGGGCTGAACAACATTATGAACTTGACCTTGACTAGGAGCTTGACTAGGAACTTGAATTTGACTACGCTGACAACTATTTATAAAAATAGTGTTCACCTTGTTAGTTATCTTGTTCACATGAGAAATATTAGAGAGATATTTGTGAAGGATCTATTTCTATCTTGAAATAGATAGAGAATCATACATAGGCATAGTGACATTATCCTTTTTCATATGATCCATAATATTGAAAGGAAGACTAGTACCTTTGAACTTCAACTTGGAAGTAGAAGTATCACTTGGCAATAGAGTGACATGAGGAACAAAAGGAGACTTCAAATACTATCCATGATGTTGAGGTATTTATTGAGTTTTATTAGATTTAGAATCTATATTTGAAGTGTTAGGCTGATGATTGACTTGTGGAAGTGTTGAAGAAAGCTTAGGCTACCCTAAATTATCATCAAACATCCTCTTTTTAGCCCTTATATTGAATGCAACTGGTTCATCTTCCCTTTGTGTAGTGTACCCCTTATTTAGTACTACATTATCAAACATATGCTCCCTTTATTAATAATTTATGGTCATGGTGTTATATGGTGCCTTACTCATGCTCCCTTTCTATTAAATTTGAGCTTCTAATGATATCATGGTAGGCATGTTATCCTGATTCATTAGAGGTCCTTGTGGTGGAAGAGGCATTGTGTCATGGCCTTGGAATGAAGGAGCATGATTCCAGCTAGTATCTTGATACATTTTTTCACTAGTAGTTATTACCATGTCATTAGACTGCCCTCCTGATTACCATTTACCCTCTTGTGCAAGGTTGTTTTGTGTGGGGACCAAGGCTCTTGAGCTACTTGCATCTATAGGATTTTAGCTATTATGAGGTCTACATTAATTAATTTAGCCTTGGGATTGTTGATTTAATGGATAAGGGGGTCTATTTTAGGATTTAATAGGGTACTGGACTTAGAAGGGACCTTCGTATGGCCTATATGAAGTCTGTTGTTGTCTCTTTATAGCCACTAGTATGTTGTTTTGTGCCTTCAACAAGATCTCAATCTTTACAAAATTTTCCACATGATTATCATCAAGTTGAGCTTGATTTTTTAAAGTGGGAAATAGATAAATGGTAGGTGGGGTTGGCTAAAGCTCAGGAACAAGTGGCATGAGAGGTCTTCGCATGAGTTTCCCTACTTGTATCAAATAATTTTCTACTTTTATAGATATCTCGTAAGCCTCAAGTAGAGTTGTTCCACTCATATATTGGATCATGACTGAAATTTCTAAATTTAATGCTCTTTAATAGTTAAAAAAAGCATTATTGGGTGTGGGCGTAATGATGATAGGGTATCCTAAGTTTTTTAGAATCTATCATTGAAATCAACCGTAGATTATTAGGATGCCCTCCTGATTAAGGTGAGTTGTTCAACAAGTGACACATGGTCACTTTTATCCTCAAAATGATTATATAAGAACTCACCAAACTCATCCCAACTATTTATTGAGGAAGGAGATAGACCCATATACCATTGTAGGGATTTACCTTTCAAGGATGTGGCTAGTAGTCTCATTGTTATGTTATCCTACATAATGGTATACACTAAGCAAAGGTTTGCAATGTCATCTATGTATAATATAGGAGTGGTAGAGTTTTCTCCTATAAATTATGGTAGAATATTTAAAATAATTATCAAGGATATCATCATGTTGCTAAAGGTTAAGAGGATACCATCATTGAAGGGTACAAGAAATTTCAATCTAGCCCTTGCCATTTGCATTTTCTTTGCTAGACTTTTAGTGGATTGAATATGCAAAAAAAATGAAGATTTTGGAGATGTGGGAGAATTAGAGGATGTTAGGTTTGGGTTTGAAATTGGTACCCTTTTCCTCCTTGAAATATCTGAAGGCAATTCAATGAACTGAACTTGCTTATCTTTTGAGGTAGAACTATTAGAGATTTAGGTCATGAATTTTCCCTCCAATCTATTGATGACTGCTCCATGACTTTCAAGTGTTCTCCCATATTATCAATCTATCCCAAATTGATATATATATATATATATATATATATATATATATATATTTGCCTTGATTGAAGTCCCACTAGGCATGCCAAAAATTTTATAGACTTAGGTTATACCCTTACTAAAAGTAGAAGTGTTCAAGTCTACCATCAAACCTAGTCCAACATGGGAATGACCCTTAGTTGTGGGTTACCTAATTTTGGTCAGACCTCTAGGGTTTTTAATGAGGTTAGTTCCTCAGATATGATAATTTTAATCTCTTTTCTTAAAACTTAATCTATTAGGATGAAAAGGGGAAGAAAATACATCAATGAAAACTTACTCGAAGTGGTGATGCACTGAATTTTCAATGATTCACTCTTAGCTTGGATAATTTCATGACTACTAATGAATCCACTGGAGACAAGAATTGATCAAATTTAATAACAAGGTTCTAAACATCAGTATTTTGTATGAAGTTTGAAAATAGACCTACAACTAGAAGGATAAAAAGAGATAGTGTAGACACTAGAAAACCACACATGATGGTTTTAGATGTCGAAACACACTTGGATTGGACCATTACCCAACCTCTAACTAGAACCCTAAGTCAGTTTCTCTAACTAGATAAACCTAACTCATTTAACCTCCCTTTATAAACCACTTAACTTTCAACCCTTGACTACTAATAGTCACCTTGATCATCGATGATCACCCTAACCATCGATGATCAAGTCTTCCCCATCTAAACAAAAATAACTAGAGTTGTGTGAAAGTTAACACGTCAAAATTTAATATAGATGTCAAGCTAATGCATCACAACAACTAACCAAACCTCCTATGGAACCTTCTACCTCCATCTCTCGTTACCTATAAAAAGAGGGCAGAAAGAGTTGAAAAGGATCCATGATCCATCCATTCATTGATTCATATAGGAAATTAGTAATCAGGAAATCTATCATCTATTTAACAACAGTCATTAGGAGCTTCTTCATCAATAACTTCTTGGCAAGTCTTACCTTTAGCAAGTTACTAGCCATGATAGAGACTTGAATATCAATTAAAATTATTCTTTAGGAAAAGTACCATTACTCTATTAAAATTACTTCTCAACTTACCATCAGTCATCAAGTAACAAGTTAAGTACATTTCTTATTTCAAGTTTTATTTATTTAGTTTCTGCCATCTTTACCTAAACCACACCCTTCTACTTATCACCCTTTGACCTCTTGAATCCAAAGAGACCTTTATCACATTGTTGTATCCATTTTTAACCTTTTTTTTTACATATCTAGATCCCATAAGAATTGTTGATAGTCACCCTAACTACTGATAGTCACCTTCAACTATTGATGATCACCCAACCGTTGATAGTCACCTTAACCACTGATGGTCATCCTAACCATTGACGGTCACTATGGTAGGAAATCAAAAAAAATTATTTTCATCTACTTACCACCAACTAAATTCCAATTTTTGACCCTCTACCTATTCATAGAGACCCTACCTATTTTCTAAACCTAACCTAGCCTATTTAACACTAGTATTAACCTCTTGTTTGTTATACTTAGTTTATTTCCTATATTAAGCATTTATTTCTTCTTGCATTCTTTTTAGTATTTTCTATCATTTGATATAAGTAATTAATATTTATCTATTTCAACTTAACTATTATAAAAGAGTGGATTGACATCCTCCTAGTAAGCTCATGCTTTTTGGATGTAACTGACACTAGGCAATCCACCTTGCTACTTGTTGACCAAATTTGACTTTTAAGTCAAATTGGGGCACCCCTAGTAAAAAACTCAAATTTTTAGGTCTATAATGGGGTATAATGTATTGTAATGGCATGTTTTATAGGTTAATTGATGTCAAATAATGATGTATTAGCTGTGGTCAATTAGTTTTTATGTCCTTATATCATTTTTGGGTCATTTGAGGGGTCAAAAAGGTGCATTTAATGATTTATACGGGTTTATTGGGAAATGTGAAAGTTTAAAAAATTTATGTAATTATTCTTATGTCATTATAAGTCTTATATAGCTGAAACTACTAAAAATATGGTAGGTTGTTTAGAGAAAAGACAATTTTCTTGGAAAAAAAGAGAAAATGGCACTTATACGACATCTTTCGGAAGCATGCCACTTGGAAAAGGTTTAAATGTGACTCTTTAGCTTAAATAATCTCAATAAAACATTTTTTTTGATATTGGCATGTAATTTCTTGCTCAAACCCATTTTGCTTCCTTTTCACATTTCTAAACACACAAAAGTAACTTGCAGGTTTGTACTTGGTATGATTAGTACAAGGGGTTTTAGGTAGAATTGTTCTAGGAGGTTGTTTTAAATTAGGAGGCATTATTTTTCAGAGTAGTAAGTTTAATAATGATCAATTTTTCTTTATGAACCATTCTTTTGAAGTTGATTGTGTAAATTCACCTACTCATCCATGCACCCTACAGGTTTTGCCTTGGTTTGAGTAATTACGTACAAACCAATTGTTATTTTATATGAAATAACATGTTTAATTATTCATATAATGTTTCTCATGATTATTTTCAATTTTATTTGATGGGCTATTCACTTCAAGTTTGCAGACTGGTCCATTCTGTGTTGATTGGTAGTTTTCCATTATTTTCTAATTTTCACGCTTTGCAAGTGTCTTATAAGGGTTGTGATAGGTTATTATTAATCATGTATTAAATGTGATTAAATTATATCATGTCCTTTCATCTCACCTTTCAAGGAAATTTTTTACATGAGTGCAATCATATATAATACTTGCATACAGTCTACCCTTTTAGATAGCCATCTACAGATGCCCTCATATAACTAGTCATGTTGAAAATGAGTTTTGAGATATTATAAGGTTTTTTAAGATTATTTCAAGAATTTATAGCTTTTTTAGAATGTTCAAACACCATTGGACCATATAATTCATATTCACTACCCATAACTCTATACTTTGTTGCTGGCACACCAAACACACACCTTCAAGTGGCAGTACAAAGAGCAAGAGTCATGAGAGAGAAGTTGAAGCATATGAATCAACATTACTTATAAGTCTTTATGTGATAAAAAGAAACATGGCATACCTAATTAATATTTAATTTGACAAGGAGAAGTACAAATTGTGACCAAAATTGAAGTGATTGAATTCAGGGCTTCAATCCCTAAAATACTAAAATAGAGGCTTAGGAAGATTTTGTAGGTACCTTAAAATTGGTTTTATGGTGTTTATAAAGGATAAAAATGGGTGAAACTTGTATTTTTTAGTGTATAAAGGATCCATACCAAGTTTTAGGGGAAAACATCAAATGGAGGTTGGGTTTTAAGAGATCCAAAGTTGCCAAATCATGACTGGAAGTCCCTTAGTGATGTCTATAGACTTGAGAGGGAAAAGAGGCCCTTCATTCAAAATTGTAAATACTAAAAACATACCCTCATGGTAAAATTTTTATGGTCAATAATTTGAATTCTCATAGTATATAAGGTCATCAAAATAAGATGTAAGTGATGTCAATCTTTTTAAGACATCCAGTAGTCCATACACTAAGCTAATGTTAACCTATAGCTGGGTAGGGTAATGTTTCAAGTTTGATGCTTAGGTAGTGTTTTGAGACCCTCAAGTTGAGTGCAAGATCAAGTGAATTTTTTATGACCAAAATAAGTTCAAGGGAATCTTTTAATCACTATAAATCAAATATCAAGAAGCTATTGACACCTATATAGGTCACCAACACAAAGTCTCAATTAAAACTAAAAAAAACTCAGTTATGAATCCAAAGTGAATGGGAATAACTATGGTAGGTTGTAATGATGATACAAGAAAGTGACCACTTTTATGAGGATCATCAATAAATTCATGAACTAAAAACAATGTAAATAAGTCTTGTTAATCTCTCACAAATCTTGTACACACACCTACAACAAGGGTTGAAAAGGGGATATCTCAGCCAACAATTGCTAAAGTTGAGAAACAAGGCTTGTATGAGGTGTTTGACAAAATGGGAGTGAAAAGTGAGTGAAAATAACTCCATCATAGTTTGAATAGTAAAAATATATATTAAGACACCATGATCAAGGCCCAAATGAGAGAAACACTCCTACAGTAAGTCCTACAAGTAAAATGGTCTTAGTTTGACCAGTCACCTCAAATTTGATGCCAAGGTAATATTTTAAGGCTTTAAAAGGAGATTAATAGTTTAAAACTATAATTGAATAATTATATTTATTAATTTAGAGACTAAAAATTCCTAACATTAGGCCTTAGTCATACAATATACACCTACAAGTGTGATTTTGGAGGTCAACATAATTAAAGTTATGCTCAACCCTAATTAAGCAAAGAACATGAGGGACATGTGAAGGGAGTGAGGTGATGAATAGTTTTTTAATACCTTGGTTAAAGTTTTTTTATAGTATATACATCCCAAAACATCATAAAATAATCATAAAATAAGTCCAAAGTAAGCATACACATTTCACACTAGAAATTCATATAGTTTGTCTACTTTCCTAAGAGATAGTTTTGGGTTTCTGGGTTTTGAGAGGTCAAATGAGGTTACCAAGAGCTGCAATTTTGTAGAGGTAATATATTATACTTGAGTAATCCCAAATAATTATTTGTTTTAATATAAAAATAGGTAAAGTACCCCATATTTTGTCTCAAATAAGGGGTACTTTCCCCTTGCATGAAGCCTGTAATTTTGGGAAAAGAGATGAGGAGTACTTGAGGATTGAAAGGTGAGTTAATAAGTTGAAATAAATATATGATATTATGTATAACACCTTACATAGTGGTGAAAACAAATAGGGTACTAAATAATTCCAATGTTGTAGTCAAGCATGTTAAGAAAGTTTAGGCCTAATGCCCAAATGAAGGGTCATGTACAATTCTATCCCTAGGTGAACATTTCAACTTATTTTAAAATGTTCATGAGGTCAATATAGATGTGTTTCAGCTATTGAGACATAGGGAAAGCTTTAGGAGGTCATTTTTGGACGTTGAAGTATAAATGAGCTAAAAGAACAACATTAGGCCTATATCCAAATTAAGGGCCTTTCACACTTATTGCATGAGGTCAAATTCCAATATATTGGGATATGTTTTTGAGGTCATAAATTATTTTTAAAATATCTTTTCATGAATATGAATCACAATAAAACAATTTTTTGGGTTAAAACTCTCTCAAGAATGCAGGAAATGTGGAAGGAAGAACTCGAATAGGTGACTTCAAGTGTTCATATCACACCTGAGGTGTTGCATGGAAGTCCAAGTAATTTGTGGATTTTAATAGGGTAATTTAATATCAATTTTGTGAATTTTTTTTGAGGTTTGGACGTCCAAACTTTATGAACCCTTAAGACCTAAAACTACTCTAAAACCTTGTTAAACCCTTAGCTAGGACTAGTTTATGAAAATGGAGTTGGATAGATATTTAAATGCACCATTTTGAATTTAATATGTATATTAAATTTAAGAGTAATATCTTAGGATCACTCCCATGCAAATTATGTATACAAAATTGTATGGATGGGGTGAAATAAAAGCTCTTTTTGACCTTTTTTATTTTGTTTTATAGGTTATATAAGGAGTCAGGACATGAAACCAAATTTGTGTGAAATATTAAGACTTAAGGTAACTACCAATATTCATTTAATTCCATTAATAAACTTATAAGTACCACAACAATGTGTTTCAACTTAGTCAAAACTAGCATATGGGACAAGCTAGTGAAGAAGATGAAAAAGTTCAAGTGAGTTGAATTTAAGGTACCCCTAATGCTTCCAAGTCCATGGATGGCCTTGAAAAATGTATTAAACTATATTTTATATATTTTCATGGACAAATGATGCCTTTTTGGAAGCTAAGTGTGTAGAGTGCATGAAAGGAGTTCTTTTTCGACTATAAATGATGATTTCTCCTTTCTAATTGATTTCATAAGACCAAGCATGAAACCAATGAATTTAAAAAAATTATATTGTGCATAACCAAAATTATAATCATCATACCTGATCATAATCAGTTATGGGATGTTTAAACATAGGCAATCATGAAGGCAGTTTTTATATGCAAAATGAGGAGTTATATGCCACCTTCAATGAATTTTGTGACTTTAATTGACAATTTTAGATATTTAAATTTCATGGTTTATCCCATACCCTCTAAAAATTCAAAATTAACTCTTTATATCAGCTTGAAAAGTGTCATTGTGACCCTTTAACTTCTCTTCTTCTCTATCTCTCACAAGTTCTATAAGAACTAGCCATTTTGGTATTATATTGGATGCTCCACCTGAGTATGGAGAATACCTACTCATTTTTATACATTTTTATCAATAAAATTACTAATTTTTGCTTATTTAATGACTATTCATATTTTTCTTCACTTGAATGTTGAATTTGCTGAGTGTAGACTATGGATTCCTTAACAAGTTGTCACATTCTTTCACCTATTTGCAGCTTCTTATTACATGGAATGTGATGTGTTCTAGTAAATTTCAAGGTTTAATTGGGATATTATATTAATAATTTCCATTCAATTCCTCCTGTCTAGTCCTCTTATCTTTGCACATTCATCCATAACCCCATAATGTAACAATGATGCAAGAAGACATAGATTGGAGAGTGTATGTTTAGTTTGTCTTTTGATTTCAAGTGTAATATGCATATGGTTGGATTTCATAAATAAATTTTGTATATCACCTTCATTAAATTAGTTTTATTTTATTTATCCTTCTCCCTTTTTAACCCAAAGTGTATTAGTATTATCAATCCTAAGTGGTACATCAAGGGAGCTAGCTCTATCTAGAGACTCACCTCAGTCCTTAGGCTACTCACAAGCCTAGAGGTGATTCTATTATGAGACTTGGATGAGTAGAGCTCTAAATCTACTTAAAGGGCACAAATCCAATAGAAAACACTACCCATATAACAACCCCTTTTCATTAGTGCTTTCTTATCTATAGGTCATTATTTTAAAGATAAATAGGATCTCTTCACAATCATTTGGATCACATGTGCAAAAATAAACATGTTTTTCTACCATACCCACACTTTTTATCTTACTACTTATTTAACTAGGAAAAGAACAAAAAATGAGAGAAACATTCAGGCATGCCTTGTAGGACCTAGTAGCATCTAGGTGCCCTTTTCTTCCTCATTTTATGCTCATATAAAGTAATCAAAATTTATTTTTGGTATAAAATAAACCTTGCATACATTTATTGCTTGCATGTTTAGTTCATTTAGTTAAATTAAAGGTAAAGTAATCAATCATAGCTTCACTTATTTATCACACACCATACCAAACCACTTAAATTAATCAAAACATCATAACAATTGACATAAGGCCTGACTAGGGTTTCATCTCCTAGTGGATCACCTTCACCCTTTAGCTGTCTTACTTGGAGGTCATTACCAAGAAGATAAATCAAAACTTAGCTCTCTAATTGAGTCTAACCTCTAGAAATTGGTATATATTGGATAAGCACCTAACACCCTTATCACTAAGGTGTGTGAAGTGAGGGGGTAGGCCCCAATACTAAGCCATGTATTGATTTCAAATATAGATACTTTTGAGAGCCTTGAACACCTAAAACCAACCATAGACATCTTTTCTAGTACTTGTTCTACAAACCAAGTTATTCTTCACCCTTCCCAAATAAGGCATAATCCAAAAATGAGAAAAAATGTACCCTAAGATTTTTAATGAACTCTAGTGTATGTCTTAATTACCTTGAGATCTTTTCTTTTATTTGTTTTGTGTTTGATTTGTGAGCTTTCCTTTATTCCTTTTGTTTCTCAAATGTTTTTTAATAGACAAAAATGAAGGAACCAGACCAACCAAGAACCACCTTCCTCTTTTTTGTCTTTCATGGAGTATACCTTGGATGTTGAGGCTCTCCCCATACTTTTACTCCCCTACCATGCCTCATATAGTTTTCCAAGGTGACACAGATATTGTCACTTTCCATGACAACAACCCTATGGCCCTCCAACATTACCTCAACACCTTGTCTCATTGTACCCCTACTTCAGTTCCTCCTAATTATCCACCTTATGAGATGCCTACCCATCTTATGGTTTCCACTACCTCTACCCAAACTGTGATCAGTCAATCATCTTCTTTAATTAATAATCCACCTACTACCTCTAAGAAAACTCAATCAAACAATCCAACCAATAACCAAACACCGCCTACACCAACCAAAAAATCCTGTAACATAGGGGCAACCTTACTTTTAGTTACTCAAACAACATCCACCATGGGGATACCTTCTACCCATATTACCACTATTCCCGTCATTGCTACCAACCTACCAATTTCCACCCCACTTCAAAGTGTGGTGATTTATGTACCTTCTACCCTTCTACCTATTAATACTAGAGTTAACACTCACCCCCAACCAATTAACCCATCCATACCTTCAACCTAATCCATATCAATTCCCCAATCTACCAATCTGATCATACCTCCCAAACAACATGTGTCAATCCATTAATAAATACCCATGATACCCTGTCCATGTTATGTTCTTAATCCATAAGGATACATAGACCCATCTTATACCCACCCTCTTATGCCCATTAACACTTATGTGGAATAATCCCAACCTTTAATGACTACACACTAAAATATGGCATCCTCTCAACCTTCTACCAATTATCCATATATTGTATCCACCCAACCTCAACAAAACTTACCATACAATTATGGAGCTCCCCAATCCCAAATAGATTTGGTCAAAATCTTGATGGATAAAATGACCAACTTAGAGTCATCTATCTCTGGCACTCATAACCTCTTATCTTACAACCAAATCTATAGTGAACTTATTCACCCATCTATCCCTATCCAACATTATCCTCCTCAATGGGAATTACCCAAATTTTATAAATTCTAGAGTAAGAAGGACCCCCAATAACACTTAAGAGTGTTTTGGCATTTTTTCTACTTGATTTCCTATGCTGATGCTCTTCACCTTCACACCTTTCCTATGTCTTCATTTGGACCAACATTAGATTGGTATAGTGATATCACCAAGCACTTCATATTTTCCTTTCCCAACTTACCCAAACCTTTTTCTACCACTTTTAAATCAATATATATAAGAAGGTCTCCATCACCAACCTCTACTCCATAAGGCAATTTGATGATGAATCAATTGCTAATTTCATAGCTCGATGGAGAGGTCTTATCAACTAGCTCTCTTCATCCTTACCCCAACCTGAGTTGGTCAAGCATTTCTCTCGATCTTGTGCCAAACATATTTCTCCTACTATATAGGTTCAAACCTTTAAAACCTTTGATGAGGTTTTCACCATGTCATGTAAATTAGAAATCAGAGCCATCGATGAGGGGAAGTTATAACTAAGAAATAAAAACTCTAGCTTCAAATTCAATGACCCTTCCACATCTAAAACCACCAACCAATATAACTACCCTAACACCAAACCAAAGGCATCCAAAAACATGATTGTCCTTAAAATTATTCCACCTTTGGTTGTTAACCAACCAAAATAAACCAACTCCTCTAACTCCTCCAATCAACAAACC
Organism: Torreya grandis; assembly: GCA_037957365.1. Classification (NCBI taxonomy): domain Eukaryota; kingdom Viridiplantae; phylum Streptophyta; class Pinopsida; order Cupressales; family Taxaceae; genus Torreya; species Torreya grandis. The sequence goes on from JARHVA010005859.1 coordinate 891,032, forward strand.
TAAAATCAAAACTAGGCTACATTAAAATAATACACTCCATTAGGGGAGTCATATGCTTCATGTTTGAATAAGTTGCTCAAATCCAATGTCATACAACTTCCCCCCATCAAAATTTCTTAATAATCTTATGCTTCTTGCCTTGTGCCTAGGTGGTACAATGAGAATGATCTATGTGCTTTCAATCGAGTCATTGGACATGATGTTAATCGATGCAACACCTTCAATAACATTGTCCAAAACTTGATTGATAAAAGAAAAATTGCATTAGATGATCCCAATGCACCCTTGAATCAGTCACTTGACACCTTTTGACATCCTTTTACCAACCATACCCCTTCTACTAACCATGATGATAAAAAAATGGAATCATCTCATGGTTGTGAGGTCCATATGGTCAATGTAGTTATCAGTGAACCTATCATTGAGTAAACCATTGCTTCACCTACCTCTTTCTCCACTTCACTTATTGAAGTGGTGGAATTACCCCAATACCTATGGACACCCAAATAAAGGAATAAATCACCTCTTTTCCTTTACTTGATGAGATAACAAACTTTACCCACCTCTATCTTGATAGAAATACCAAAAGAGTCAACCATTTACATCATACCTTCCTCCCCCATAATGTATTTACCCACTCTCTCTTTGGAAACCATTTCACAAGGAGAGATAACTTTACCTACTCCCTCCATGGAGGAAACACCCTCTCAATTATTGGAAACCTTCATTAAAGACAATGGAGAAGAAACCATTCCTTACCTCAACCTATGGGCCTAATATTTTAATCCAATGCCCAAGGAACCAAACCTATTTACAAACCCTTCTCTAGACTAGTCCAAATCCTATAATTCTCCTCTTAACCTGATTTGGATCAAGCTACCTTTTGTCACCATCTTGGGCTTCCCTATCAAAACAAGCATGAACCTTCAACCTCAATTTCATCCACCATTAAACCTATCATCACCTCAATCACTTCACCAAGCAGCTCTCCATCCAAAATCATGGAGCAACCATTCAAACCATCTCCATCCAAAATTATCAATTCACCTTACACCTCTCTAATCAAACCTATCTAGAAACTATGGGTATTTCATAGTCCTAGCCTTACCCACCCATCTTTGAAGTTAGACTTAACCCCATCTAGTCCACTAAATAAAACCTTAACCAAACCAACCAAACTCCCACCTAGAACCAAAACCATAATACCCCCTTCCTTGTTACCTTCTATCTTAGGACCCCATCCTTCTTCCATATTAAGAGATCATCCTTCTATAAAGAAGGCCAAACCTCCAAAAAGTACCCAAATTAAACTTTCTTATTTTATCCTAACATTACCTACCCCCTCTAAAACATCAAACTCCCCATGATTTTTGGAAAAACTATCTACCTCCACCTACCACCTATCTCCAAACCTTCATCATCTCAATCACTCACCTCAATATCTTTCACCTTTAAACCTTCTACCCCAAAACCACCCAACACGAAACAACCCCAATCAATCCCACCTACCAAAACCATTATACCACCCACAACTTTTTTTGTGAAGCCTACTTCTAAGGAGGCTCTCACTCCCACTCCTAAAACCCCATCACCCTCAACACCTTTGCTTGAATATTTTTTTAACATTTTACAAAGGTTGTTACAAAATTCTTCCTTAAACCTACCACCTATCAAACCCTTTGACCCTTCAACTCCTAAACCATCTTGGTTTAATGATAGTTTAATCTACTCATACCATAGGACACCTAGACACAACACAAAGAACTGCAAAGCTCTCCAAGCACTTGTCCATAACTTATAGGAAGAAGATGATCTATTATTACATGAACCTATCTTAAGATAATTATCAACCCAACCACCAAACTAACCTATCCAACACCTACCCACTCCCACACTCTCATCTAAGAGTGAGGAGGAATTGAATCAACCTTCTAGCCTAACCCTTCCCCTCATCCACACTATCCATATGGTTACTAGATCTTAGGCCCAACAAAAGGATAAAGGGAAGGAAAAAGTGTCCATTCTATGGACATATCCTTACAATCATCAACCTTCCAACTAAACTCAAACACCTTCACCAAAACCCAAAATATCCATTTTGGGTGCCTCTCCCTCCAACCCTTTAGAATTTGTCCAATGACTAGTTATGAAATAGCTTCACTAGACACTGGTGAATATGAGCCTATATGAACTAATCAACACCTCATCCCTTCACCACTAGTAATTCATATATTCCCTACAATATATAGATGTTGAACTCAAAGACCCTCAACCTATTTTGGCTTTTGTTAGATCTCTTTGAATTTCCACCCTTGTCACATTCAAGGATTTATAAATATCCTGTATTCATCTTTAAGATATTGATCTTACCCTCTTCATCACTACATACATAAATGAAACCTATATAAAAAATATGATGATTGATTAGGGAGCTATTATTAACATTATCTCCTCTCATGGTTATGATCAACTCTAGCTGTCAAAGAATATCATGTCAAAAACCACAATGGTCCTTTCTTCCTTTAATGATACTATGGCCACAAGCTCAAGGATAGTCATATTACATATCCACTTGGGGCTTCACATGCTTTCATATCTCTTATACATTTTATAAGGTAATTTCTAATAAAATGTCTTATTTTGATTCCTTTAGATCTACTCCATGAGTTGTGTCCCATTTACCTTGCATCGATGCATCAAATTCAAATGTGAGGGTCAAGTCATTACCACATAGGTTGACCCTAGTAATTTTTGCATCTTATAACATGACATATCAACCTAATTATGTTATTATTCCTCACTTATCCACCTTACCACCAATAAATAATAACTCCACCCCTACCATCGATGAAGCTTTAGCTAGCTCATCTATCCCCTCTTCTCATATCCCCATGGAGGACCCCTTGGAGCCTATGTTCCAATGTCTGTCACTCAGAGAGTATCACCTCTTGACCTTGGATGCCTTCCTTACTCCTCAAGAGTATGGGAGCCTTGACCATAATCTTGGTTATGATCCTAATATCATAACCATCATTTATTTTGGACTTCCCAACTACCAAACCAAATTCATCTATGGGAGACTTGATCATCTGCTTGTTTCTTCCTCCACCACCTCTTCTATCTGACCATTTACCTTTGATTTCTCCTAGCTAGATAAACCAAAATTTTCCATATTATACCTTCATTAGTGTCCCTAGAATGGATTCAGCCTTGGCCACTATGAACATGAACCCCATGAGTTATCATTGATCAAAACCCAAAAACCTCATGAGATATTTGGCCTTGTGTTCATCCCACCAAAAGAACCCACCAATTCACCCAAACATATTGCCACCAATGAGGAAGACATTCCCTCCTCACCAACCCAGTCTATTTTGAAGTATGAAGATTTTTAAACCATTCCTTATAACTTTTTTTTAGTCAATACTATTAGTTTGAGCCCCCTAACCTATCAAAAGGATGGTTAAACTAAAACATTTCCTCCAATTCATCCTAAAATGGTAGAAAATGATTATCCTACCATCCACACCATCCAACGTTAAGATGATGACTCCATTCCCACCTATCTTGGTATGGGGTATTCTTCTATCTAAAAATCCATTCCTCCTAAGAACTAGACCATGTTGAACTAATCCACTATCGATGTCAACTTGGGTACTCAGGATAACCCTTGCATTGTAAATATTGGTCAATATTTATATTTTTAAAAATAAATAGGATTACCCTTCCTTAATTTTCAATTGAAACATAGAATTTATTTAGTCCTATCAAGATATGCCTAGAATTAATCCTTCCATAGCTCTTCACAACATAGTCATCCATTTGGATGCTAAGCCTATTAGGAAAAAGCTTCATAGGTTACACCCTTGTATAACCCTTCTAGTCAAAGAGGAGCTTCAATTCCTCTTTTCTTTTAATTTCATTCAACCCATTAATTATCCCCAATGGGTTTCCAACATCATCCCCATCACTAAACCCATAGGGGGACTTCACCTCTTTATTTACTCTCGTGACCTCAACCCATCTTGTCCAAAAGATGACTTATTTTTGCCTAACATCAACCAACTTATTGATCTTATAGCTGGTTATGAGATGTTATCTCTCATAAATAGTTTCTCAGGATATAATCATATCTAGATTTCCCCTAAGGATCAGAAGAAAACTTCATCATCGCATGGGGAAATTTTTATTATAGAGTCATGCCATTTGGTCTAAATAATAATAGAGTAACCTACCAACATACTAAGACTTACATATTCTATGATATCATCCACAAAATCATAGAGGACTATATAGATGATCTCCTTGGGAAATCCAAATATTGTAAGGATCATCTAGAAGTTCTCAAAATTATCTTTGAGAACCTAATCCATTTCCATGTCCAGCTCAACCCAAAGAAATGTATTTTTTGGGTCCCATTTATAAATATCCTTGGCTTTATCATCTCTTTTCAAGGAATCAAGGTAGACCCTACCAATTTCAAAGTGATCCTTAATATGCCACCTCCAACCCACCTTAAACAATTCTATAGCTTGTAGGCGCAGCTATAATCCATTCACCACTTCATCTCTCAGTTATCAAATAGATGTCAACACTTTTACCATCTTCTCAATAAAAATAAATATTTTAAGTGGACTAAGGACTATTAACAAGCCTTTGATTTACTCAAAAAGTACCTTCTTTCTCCACCCATTCTTATCCCTCATAAACAAGACCAACCCTTCTACCTTTATATCTCCACCACTAACCATTCCTTAGGGGTAATGCTTGCTCACCATGAGTAATAAAAGAAAGAGAATTTGTCTAATATATAATTAAAACACCTATAGAGTATGATACTTGGTATACCCATACTGAGATGATTTACATCACCTTAGTCTTTATGGCCTCTAAACTTCATCATTACCTCCTCAATCATAAAACATGTGTCATAACTAATAATGACCCACTCAAGTACATAATTTTTGAGATCAACTATCATCAAGAAAATCTAACATGACTTGAGCTACTTGATGGACACCACCTAGATGTACTTAACCATCTTTGTGTTTATCAAGAATGAGTCAAGTGTGCCTACAACAAGAACATGAAAGAATGAGAATTCAACATTAGAGACCTCATCCTAAAGGAATATCAACATGTGACTAATATGGAGAAAATAAAGTGAGGCAAGTTTGTTTTCAATTGGTTTAGACCCTACATCGTAACCCAAAAGTATGGATTAGGAGCTTATCATTTATCCTCTCTTGAAGGAAAATTAGAACCTGAACCTCTCAATGCTTCACATCTACATGCTTTCTTTTGTTAAATAGGGATCAAACTCACCTTTTGTCTAACTTAAGCTCATCCCTTGATTTATGATATTTTCACCTTCCTCATACCCTCATCCTATCCCTTTGCGAACAACCAATTACAACATAGAACCATGTGACTAATCATCATAGTCATAGCCTAATCCTAAATATGGGTACCATGGCTCTACCCATGGAATGGTTCTCATGGATAATTTTTATCCCTAATCAGATGGAATCTCATGATCATCATTTCTCAAACCCCACCTTTCACCTATATTAACCTCTTGTGCTCTAGGTTTTGCCCTCATAAAGGTAAATCTCTAAGCCTATATAGACTTGTCCATGTCAAACTTAACATCAAAATAATTTGGGATACCAAAATATCACTTGAGTCACATAAATATAGCATGTAGATTACTCTGTTGAAGACTAATTACCCAAAATCTAAATTTCTTAAAAAGATAGACTATTCCCTTGAAGGACAACTACAAAAATGAAAAAATCTAAACTTAGACCACTCCCTTGAAGGATGGATAATTAAAATTTGTCAAAGTAATTATTTGAGGATTCCCACATTGATCAGATTCATAACCCTATCAAAACAAAGTAATTAAAAGACCCTATATTAAATTTAGAATAAGTTATCCCAATAAAGCTGCAATCAACTTTCATATATAACATCAATAGAATTCACACATCGATTAGTCTACACCTTGGATTAAAACATGGACTTATCTATTATAGTTCTTAGGTCACCCATAGAAGGGGAAAACTAACCCATAATAAGTTATAATACACTTCACACCACCTATCATCCATATTCCATTTGTTCCATGTGCAAATTAAGGGATTCTAAACTTACTTGACATGATGTGTTTAAGACACCTTTTTAACAAACAATGTATGCTAATGAAAACATTCAAAAGGCTTATGTTCCTTAAGCCAATCTGACTTTGGTTTTGTTTTCATCCTTACCAACAAAGAAACATCATGCCTTTTTCTTATCTTCTCATAATTGGTTCATGTATTCACTTAGACGTATGCCTCATGATTTTCATTTATTTTCACATGTATTTTGTTATCTAAAATTACTTTGTGCTATCATCAACAAAATAACTACAAATCATAACATCACATCCATGACCATAACCATAAACATCATAACAATGTATAGAACAAATACCTATAATCATAAACCACATTACATCTATATTCATAAAATAAATCACTTCTCCATGATCATAACCATAAACATCATAACCAAGTATAAAATAAAACATCTCATCATCATAGATAACATAACTCATCATAAAGATCATCCATAACTATCACATGCCTAAGCAAGTGAGTTCACATCTCATAAACATAATCCTAATCATAAAAACATCAAAACTATGAACCATAAACCATAAAATCAAATATACATACATACATACATACATACATATATATATATATATATATATATATATGTAAATATATATAAATATGTATATATATATATATATATATATATATATGTATATATATATATATATATGTATATATATATATATATATATGTATATATATTTGATTTTATGGTTTATGGTTCATAGGTTTGATGTTTTTATGATTAGGATTATGATATATATATATATATATATATATATAATCATCAAAATCATATACATCATGCCTCATAAAAAAATAGTACATATAATCATGTCAATCTCTCTCTCCCAAAAAATATACATCTCGCTACATCATTTCATAAGCTAGTATCAAAATCATATACATCTATACGTATCCTATCATAAAACTATGCCCCTATGGCACCACTACCTCCTAGTGTCTAGCCCCCTAAGGTACCTGACTATCCACCTACTAAAGTATCCCACTAACCTAGAGTCACTATACCTAAAATATCTTCCAAGATGGCTCTATACTCACCCCATTAAGGCTATATTGAACATTGTGTCAAGACTGTGGCCTCATAATAGTATAACTCCTCAACTATGGCCAAGCATTGTCCCATAGGGATGCTACCTAATGGTCTTATTGGTGCTATAATTTCTCCTCCTCTCTATCTCAAAGTGTCCCTCTCCTAGGTCACCAAGTCAAGGGAAGTCCTTGGCTAGTCGCTCTCACCCATCATAGTGGTAACCTATCCCTATAATGTCACCACCTAGCCTTGTAATGTGACCACATACCCTTGTAAAGCTATAACTTATGCCTATGTAGTAACTAACACTACTCCTACCTATCCATCAGGGCCACCCCTTATACATATACTTTTGGTCCCCCACCAGCTACATCCACATCCATAGCCTATTAGTCTGCATCATCCCATCTAAAATCTACCAGTGCATAGAGGGCTTGGTACCATGCTATATAGCCATCAATAAAAACTGTATCATCAATATCTACTCAAGAAGGTAACTCCTCATAATCTAGCATTATCTCCACTGGCTATGGATCTAGAATTAAAAACTTAGACTCCTCCCACCTATACCTCAAGAATGGATTTGGAATCCCTTATACCAACCTAAATTGCCTATGAACCTTATCAAAAGGGATGAGCTTAGTCTCACCCTCTCTCCTCCAAAAATTCCACCTATAGCTCTGTATTGATAAAATATGTAGAGTATAGTGGGCCCACCTCAAAAATTTGACATACAACCTTCAAACCACATCTCCAACCACTAGGGCCTCTAATGTCCCTTAGATCAAATTAATATCTTGAGCACCTATTTATGTAGTGGATTGCACCTTTGGCAGGATGCCTAGCTCTTACCCTTCCACATGCAACAATGGAAACTCCCCTCTCGCCTGTGGGACTGGCGAAGCTGGAGGGGAGAGTCTCTAGATAAGGGATAGCTCCCTCTGATGTATCCTTTAGGCCCTAGTTTCTCCTACTACTAACAAAAAAACATAAAAAAGGGGAGGATGAAAAGGGAGAGAGATACAGAAATAGAACCTAAACCTAAACTAAAAAGGGTGATACACCAAAAAAGTGTTGACCCACTCAGCCCAAACATACACTTTTCACTAGGAAGAAGTGCCCATACACTTCATCTAACACGGGAAACTCTTCTATTTTAGTGAGTCAAGGGTTTGTAGAGATACAGGGAGGAAGGAACTACCAAAGGTGCTCTATGACACACTTAGGCAGCCTATTCACATGTGCCTATATTCTTGCTGTAGACACTTCTGGCAAACCTACAGAAAAGAGACTTCACAATGCACTACACATGATGTAATCGATTTGTGAAAAGCATGAAAGATAATGACTTAACACAAAAGAAGAACAAAGACATATACTTTAAAGTGCAAGTCTAGATAGAGGTAAAAATGCTAAGTCCTGATTTAAGGTAAAATCTGGCAGAGCTCTGCCTTACAAGCCCAAGAGTTTTTTGGGTAGAGTTTTGCCTTAAGGCTAAGAGATTGGATCCTTCTCAAATGATAATTTTTGCAATATATAGAAAGAGGAAAAGAACTTGAGTGCTTTCTGGGAAAGACTTTGGTGCTCTTTTTACAAGCTGGCCCATGTGCACTCTGAGCCTTAGGAAGAGGGAACCGTTTGATTGTCGGTTCCTACTTTGACTTTGGCATCCCAACATTAATGAGAAAACATGGTCATGCCTCTTTCTTGTGAACAAACTACTCCTTCTAGATATTCATGTAGTTTGTCCCCTTATAAATGTAAAAGGGAGAAGATAGGCCACACCATTCACTATTTGCATCCTTTGGTGACCATCTGGCAATAACTCACCTCCCCTTTGCCATTGGACTACTTTGTCTTTTCCTGCACTTTGTCTTCAACATTACTTTGCCTCTTTCTAGCTCCTTCGGCCCTTAGGGGCTATCTTTTGGCTGGTCACTACGTTCTTTGGGCTCTTTTCTGGTTGGTGCTTAAGCATTTTAAAAAACAAATGGCTATTTCACTATCTTAAAATTGATGTCCACGCACCCGTCATTTCTTGAAAACCAACGGCTAGTTCGTCATGCTTAATTTTGACGTCCTCGGGCCTATCACCCCTTAGACTTTCCTTTGGCTTTTTTGCTTCAGCCTTTTTTTATGGACTTCTTTCCTTTGGATTTCTTCCCTGCAGGCTTTTTTTTATAGACAATTTCCCTGTGGACAAAAAGTCCACAAAAATTGTCTCAGCCAATTTGATTTCCTTCGAGTTTTTCCCTGGGTCCTTTTGAGCTCGCAGCTTCCCAAATTTATTCAAACTTTTTGTCTGAAGGAATTCCTTTGGACAAATTTTTTGAAAGAATTCATTTCTTTCCTTAGTCCTTTTCTGTTTGTTTTTTGTTTTCCTTCTGCTGCTTTCAAAGTGTCCTTTGGGTTTTGAAATCAACCCTTCTGAAGGGTGCTTTTGCCGACCAAGTGCCCTTCGCAAGGGCACTTATCCTTCAGGAGGCTCTCTTGACATTTCACATTGAACTACTCCTTTAAACCAACCATTGAATTAGTTGATTAAACTAGTTCAATGGTTCAAATGGTTGTTGAACCAAGGCTTTGAACTGAGCATTGAACCAAGCTCATTGAACCTTTCGATTGAACCAAGCTTTGAACCGAGTGTTGAACCAAAAGATGTTGAACCAACTAAGTGAACTAAATCATTAAACCAAGTCTTTGAATTGAGCTAATGAACTACCAAACTTGACTTTGCATTGAACCAAGTGATGAACTTAGTTGACTGAACTGAGTCGTTGAACCAAAGTGATGAACCAAGGTGTTGAACCGGTTCAATGGTTCAACAGTTCAAATTTGCTAACTCTTTGAAAGATCATGTCATTGAACCACTTTAGGTCTCTTTCTTTATGAAATTTCTTTGAACAAGAGTCTGAAGAAACTTTGTAAAACCTTGCACTCTTTGATTGGTTCTTCATCTACTGAAAGAATACACCTGCAGAGTTTGTAGAAGTCCCTGTGAAGTCCATAGAAACCTGTAGAGTCTATAGAAATGGACCTGCAGAGTCCATAGAAATGGACCTATAGAGTTCATATAAAACCTACAGAGTTTGTATAAAATTTCAAGACTCATGCAAAATCAAAAGGTATTGGCTCAAAATAGCAAGAAAAGAAGGGGACCAATTTTTGGCCTATTGGGCAAAAAATGGTCAACAAATTGGCAACTCCCAGGGGAAGTATGTCTGCTATGCTTAGAGACTAGTTGCCTTTAAGTCCATTGGTCATGAAGTTAGATGTAGCTTGAACAAATTTACCAACATCCTTAAAACATCCAAGAATCAATCATAAGCCTTTTACCCCAAACACAAGGGAAAAACACACACAAGGCTAAAAAACACTACTTGTGTAAACTGCACTTAGGGAAAGTAGAAAAAGAAACTAAAAACAAACTACTATATATAGCTAACTAGGAATATTTTACTCCCTCCTAGATCAAAGGGAAAACTTCTTAAGTCGCCTTCTTGGCAAGAAGACTTATGGTGCCAAACAAGTGGTTGAATGAAAAGAAGATTTGGTGACCTGCTCCTCTTGCCTGTCACCTGGATTGGCTTATATCTGAGTGGATCAGATTCAAACATACTTTCAACATATACATACTCTATTTGTTCTTGGAATCTTGTTGAATGTTGGTCCTTCATGCTGGTGCATTTCACCAAGAAATCGATGGTTATTGGCTCATCACCATAAGCCCTTTGATTTACACAGTCCCTCTGCAATGCATCATGGTTTGACCTATTTCCTTCTACTTCATTAGAGATCCTATCAAACTCATCCTCTACTCCCTCATGGCCTTCTTGAAGAAGGGTGACTATTGGGATGTCTGAAATAGAATCACCAACTGATTGCTCATCCCACAGAACATCACCTCTTTGTTCAAAGCTTTCTTCTTCAAGGCTTTCCTCAAGGGAGACTAACCTCTCCTTTTCCTCCTAAAAGACCAAAGTTTATAGATGTTCAAAGTCATCCATCTAGTCCTCCTCCAACTAAGGCTCCTTGACATAGTCATCCTCCTCATCGAAGTAATAAGGAAGTTCATCAAACAAAGGGGGAGAGAGCTCACCATGCTTAATTTCCTCCTTGTATTGCTGGAACATCCACATGTATGCATGCCCTATGTCTTCCCCAAAATCAATGATGTCTTCCAAATGAGCATTGATGATGATTTATTCTTCATTCTCACTCATGATAGCCTCTTGGGAAACTATAGATTGGGTCTTCTGCTCCTCACTCGCCTCTTACAGAATAGGTTCTTCCTTGAGAATGGGTGAAGTGAAATAACCATGTGGAAGGGGAGGTAGTCCTTGAGCTAGAATCAAATGATCCTCCTCCTTTCACATGGCCAACACTTCATTAATATTAGGTGTGGGCTGATATCTCTCTTGGAAGTGTGTAGGTGGGGTGTGTTCAGACATGGAATCTGCTAATTGGTCTAAATCATCCATCACACACTGGTTGAGGACTCTCTCTCTAGATTCTAACTCTATAATTCTTCTAGACATATCCTCTTGGAAGAGCCTTTCTTGGAGGTCACCAGCATCATCATGAGGAGGAGAAACCTCATCTTCTTCAAGGTTTTAAGCAAAACCTTTCTTCTCCTCCTTCCTACCCCATGATTCTACTATTTTCTTCCAATTCAGGATCTTGAAATTGGAATTTTGCTCCTGTGAACAAGAATCAACTTTGTTTTATCCAAGGCCATGGGGCTCCTCTATAATTTCTCAAAGTTACATCTCTCTTTCTCTAAGAAGTCTCATCTTAGCCTCTAATTCCTCAATTTGCTTAACTAGATTATCCTGAAAGAGTCTTTCTTGGAGCTCATAGGAATCATCATAGAGATGGGTAGGAGTTGTTTCGAGAGAGATGTGCTGGTTCATGATGTTCCCCCCAAAGGAAGATTCACAATCTAAATAATTTATAAGGTTCATCTCCATGGGAGGTTGTTCTAGTTCCCTTTGATGCTTGAAGGCTAGGCACACGGGGTCAAGAGCAAGGTTGATTGATGCATCAAATGAGCTAAAATGAGCAAGTGCTATCTGATAAAAAGGATTTGGTGCACAAGAGGGGGATTTCTTTGGGATAGGAGGGGAGTGCAAGGTTGACTACCTTGAATGAATAGATTCCTCCATTTTTCTACCTCCTCCTCCATGGATTGTAAGGCTAAGCTTGCCTGAACAAACATGCCTCTTTATACATCAGCTCCTATTGATATCCATACTGCTCATCCAGTTTGTCGATCTCCATTACCTGCTTCTCAAACTCTAGTGCCACCTCCCTTATCATTGAAGGGAAACTAGGAGAGTTTCTTGAGGTGATTCTCTAATTATCTTGAGTTTGATCGAACCCATATGAAGGAATACAAGAGCCATGATTTTGTGCAAAGGAATGATACATAAAAAAATGTGATTTCTTGATGGCACCTAGATTGCTTAACCATCTAATTCAACTCAGAGTCACCATTGGTGTTGATGCAAAATCCTCCAAAGGCTAGTTGGTTGAAGAACACACCAAAAATTCTTTAACTCTTTGGAGACAACTTATCCTAGTTGCTCCCACCAGGCATGCCAAAAATTGTTGACATAGTGGATTTCACCCTTGGCAGGATGCCCAGCTCTTGCCCTTCCAAACGCAACAATGGAAACTCCCCTCTCACCTATGGGATTGGCGAAGTTGGAGGGGAGAGTCTCTAGATAAGGGCTAGCTACCTTTGATGTATCCTTTAGGCCCTGGTTTCTCCTACTGCTAGCAAAAAAATGTAAAAAAGGGGGAGGAGGAAAAGGGATAGAGATATTAAAACATAACCTAAACCTAAACTAAAAAGGGTGATACACCAAAAAAGTGTTGACCCACTCAGCTTGAACATATACTTTTCCCCAGGAAGAAGCACCCATACACTTCATCTGATGTGGGAAACTCTTCTATTTTAGTGAGTCAGTGGTTTGTAGAGATACAAGGAGGAAGGAACTACCAAAGGTGCTCTGTGACACACTTGACAACCTATTCACATGTGCCTATATTCTTGCTATAGACACTTCTAGCAGACCTGTAAAAAAGAGACTTCATAATGCACTAGACATGCTATAATTGATCTATGAAAAGCATGAAAGATAATGAATTAACACAAAAGAAGAACACAAATATATACTTTAAAGTGCAAGTCTAGATAGAGGTAAAAATGCTAAGTCTTGATTCAAGGTAAAATCTGGTAGAGCTCTGCCTTACAAGCCCAAGAGATTTTTGGGTAGAGTTTTGCCTTAAGGCTAAGAGATTGGATCCTTCTCAAATGAGAATTTTTGTAATATATAGAAAGAGGAAAAGAACTGGACTACTTTTTGGGAAAGACTTTGGCGCTCCTTTTACAATCTAGCCCATGTGCGCTCTGAGCCTTGGGAAGAGGGAGCCATTTGATTGTCAGTTCTTGCTTTGACTTTGGTATCCCAACATTAATGAGAAAACACGATCATGCATCTTTCTTGCAAACAAACTACTCCTTCCAGATATTCACGTGGTTTGTCCCCTTATAAATGTAAAAGGGAGAAGACAGGTTGTGCCATTCACTATTTGGACCATTTGGTGACCATCTGGCAATAACTTGCCTCCCCTTTGCCACTTGGACTACTTTGTCTTTTCTTGCACTTTGTCTTCTTCCTTACTTTGCCTCTTTCTAGCTCCTTCAATCCTCAAGGGCTATCTTTTAGCTGGTCATTACATTCCTTGGGCTCTTTTTTGGTTGGCACTTAAGCATTTAAAAAAATAAATGACTATTTCACTATCTTAAAATTGATGTCTATGCACTCGTCATCACTTGAAAACCAACGGCTAGTTTACCGTGCTTAACTTTGATGTCCTCGGGCCCATCACCCCTCAGAATTTCCTTTGACTTTTTCGTTTTGGCCTTTTTTTTGTGGATTTCTTTCCTTCAAATTTCTTCCCCATGAGATTTTTTCACAGATAATTTTCCTACAGATAAAAAGTCTACAAAAATTGTCTCGACCGCTTTGATTTCCTTCAGGTTTTTCCCCAAGTCCTTTTGAGCTCCCAACTTCCCAAATTTCTTTAGACTTTTTGTTCCAAGGAATTCCTTTAGACAAAAGGTCTGAAAGAATTCATTTCTTTCCTTAGTCCTTTTTTGTGCATTTTTTGTTTTCCTTTGGCTACTTTCAAAGTGTCCTTTGGGTTTTGAAATCGACCCTTCCAAAGGGTGATTTTTCCAACCAAGTTCCCTCTGCAAGGGCACTTGTCCTTCAAGAGGCTCTCTTGATATTTCACATTGAACCACTCCTTTGAGCCAACCGTTGAACTAATTGATTAAACTAGTTCAATGGTTCAAATGGATGTTGAACCATGGCTTTGAACCGAGCATTGAACCAAGCTCATTGAACCATCTGATTAAACCAAGCTTTGAACCGAGTGTTAAACCAAAAGCTGTTGAACCATTTGATGAACTGATTAAGTGAACTAAAACATTAAACCAACTGAATTAACCAAGTCTTTGAACTGAGTTGATGAACTGCCAAACTTGACTTTGCATTGAACCAAGTGATGAACTTAGCTGACTAAACTAAGTCGTTGAACCAAAGCGATGAACCAAGGCATTGAACCAGTTTAATGGTTCAATGGTTGAAAGCTGATAACTCTTTGAAAGATCATGTCATTGAACCACTTTAGCTCTCTTTTCATATGAAATTTCTTCAGACAAGAGTCTAAAGAAACTTTGTAAAACCTTGCACTCTTTGACTGGTTCTTCATCTGGTAAAAGACTACACCTGCAGAGTTCGTAGAAGTCCCTGTGAAGTCCATAGAAACCAACAGAGTCTGTAGAAATGGACCTACAGAGTCCATAGAAATCCAAGCTCTACAGAGTCCATAGAAATGGACCTATAGAGTTTTTAGAAAACCTACAGAGTCTGTAGAAAATTTCAAGACTCATGCAAAATCAAAAAGTACTGGCTCAGAATAGTAGGGAAAAAAGGGGACTAATTTTTGGCCTATTGGGCAAAAAATGGTCAACAACACCTTCTCTAGATCGTATAAGTGCATAATCATTCCTTCACCACATGAAACCCATCCTAAAGTCCATCTCGGCATATCCCTCCCATAACAACCCCATTAACCTCAGCACCCATATGTGATCATAGGCCCAATAATGAAGTATGAACCCCACACTAATGTCATATCACCTATGAGCTCTAAACACCCACAATATCTTGTATATATGTACCAACAAATTAGGTACCCACCCAAACACTATCTAACCCAATAACACCTCCACTAATCCTCCTAATAGTAGATATGAAAACCTCCTACTACTCAAATCAAGAACTACAAAACATGAGATTACCATCATCATCATTATCATCAGCCTTCAATCATCTTTGGCCCTCTAATACAATGGCCTATAGATGAATCCACCAACATGCCATATGGTGAATGTATGATCATCACCATATAAATGATCCATCAACTCATCCTTCTCCTCTCTCTCTCTCTCTCAATATGATCTATCAGCTCCCCCTAAATAGGTAGTCATGTGATCTTATGAAAATGCTCTAAAAAGATCATCATCTTTCTATTTGGTAAGATAAATGTGTTCATAGCCAGATCCCATCTCTGGATGAGGGCCACGATCATCACCACATCCCATGGCATGTGTTTGAAGTGCATCATCACACTGAGGATGACCTCCTCCATATAAAACCAATCACCATTAGTCATCCCATGATGGATCTCTACAAATTTTTGAGGAACTTGATCTTGTATCTAGATCTAATCCTATGCCTACAATTTTTTTAGAAAACACACTTATTTTTTCTATAAAATAATCTACCTGTGAATATTCACCTTCTTTTTCCCTCACTCACCTACCTAAAAACACCTATTCATCCTATATAAACTACATTAACCCCCTTTTTAACCTACTTTCCCACCAAAACTACCCTTAACATTCTAAAACATTTTAAAACTAGCCTATTTCATTAAAATTTTATCAAAAACACTTAACCCCTTAGTTGATTATCGATAATCACTATGACTACCAATAGTTAGTTGGTCATTTGGCTTATGGTCTTCGACTATCAATGATCAACTACAACCATCAACGGTTGGGTATGACTAATAATGGTCGTTACATGTGACTATCAATAGAAAACCCCCCAACCCTACCTTTACAATACCTACCCAAACCACTCCTTTCCCACACTTAGTTACCCTCATTATTTTCTCTAGCCTACCCCCACCCTACCTACCCTCCTAATTTCAATTTTCACTCATAAAATTTTACCAATAATAACCTAAAACCTAAAAATAGGTCTAAACCTTAACCCTCTCCAAACCAACCACAAATTTAACAAAATTTAACCAAAATAACTAAAATCAATCTATTCTAACAATTTAGTGTAGCCCCTACCTCATTCCTCGACCATCAACGAGGAGGGATCTTGGGTCTTGCTAATGGCCATGCCCCTATCCACCCTATATCTTTGGTTTAATAGTGGTCAACTCAAAACAAACCCCAATAATAAATCAACCCTACCTAATCATCACCTTCACACAAAATGCCAATGTTACCAAGTGCATAGGAGTCAAGAGAGTCAAAAATCAAAAGTGAAACTTACAACTCTTTTTCACTTTTTATTCTCCATGTTTTTAGGGTTCCCCCTGATTGTGAATAGTTAAGAAGCCCACCTTTTGAAATAATTTTTTTGGCACCAAATACCTTAGTTCCCACCATCTGAAGATTAGCTTCTCCACCTACCCATCTAACCACATCTACCTTAAAGTTGGCCATTTTAGCCCAAACTTTTGCCTTAGTCCTTTTGACCATACTGACCAACCTTACCATATGAAACATTTGAATTTGTACCACTTAGTATACACTAGGCCATTTTTTTTTAGGATTACTTCCTACCTCAGATACCTATGAGAAATCCAACCCTATCTAGGAGACTTGATATGAACAACCTGATTAACTACACCTAATGTTGTGGCCCAATTATCCCATCACCAGTCCTTCTAGAACCAACCTTATTTTTACTATGGAAACTTAGTCTATGCATGATCTTATATACCACACTTAGTCATATTTTTTGCATATGTTTGTGGTTCAAATTCCTAAACTCCATTATCACCAACATCATGACTCACCATAAAACACTCATCAAATGCACACCTCATTTGGTTTTAAGTCATTATCTCCTAATTTGAGGGGGAACACCTCCTCCCATACTTAGGGAAACCAAACCTTTGACCCATAATCCATTTTTATTTTATATCTTGTTGACACAAATGATATAATAAAAAGGGTAAAAATTTGGACATTAGAAAAATGCACATGATAGTTATAGATGTTGAAACACCCTTGGATCAGACCATTACCCAACCTTTGACGATAACCCTAAGTAATTTTATCTAACTAGCTAAACCTAATTCATTTTACCTCCCATTTTACCTCACTTAACCTTCAACCCTTGACCATTGATGGTCACCTTAACCATTGATGATCACCCTTACTATCGATAGTCAAGTCTTTTTGATTTGAACAAAAATAACTCAAGCTATGTGTAAGCTAACATGTAAAAATTTAATATGGATAACAAGCTAATTCATCACAAAAACTAACCAAACCTCCTATGGAACCTTCTACCTCCATTTCTCATTACCTATAAAAGGATGGGAGTAGGAGGTCAAAAGGATCTATGATCCATCCATTAATAGATTCATCTAGGAATTTTGAAATCAAGCAATCCATCATCCATTCAACCACACACTTTGTTTTTCTATAAAATAATCTACCTATGAACATTGACCTTCTTTTTCCCTCACTTAACTACCTAACAACACCTATTCACCCTATATAAACTACATTAACACCTTTTTTAACCTACTTTCCCACCAAAACTACCCTTAACATTCTAAAACATTTTAAAACTAACTATTTCATTAACATTTTATCAAAAACACTTAACCCCTTAGTTAATTATTGATAATCACTATGACTACCAATAGTTGGTTGGTCATTTAGCTTATGGTATTTTACCGTCAATGATCAACTAAAACCATCAATGGCTGGGTATGACTGATAATGGTCATTACATGTGACTATCAATAGAAAAACACCCAACCCTACCTTCACAAAACCTACCCAAACCACTCCTTTCCCACACTTAATTACCCTCATTATTTCCTCTAGCCTATGCCCACCCTACTTACCCTCCTAATTTCAATTTTTACTCAAAATTTTACCAATAACAACCTAAAACCTAAAACTAGGTTTAAACCCTAACCCCTCTCCAACCCAACCACAAATTGAACCAAAATAACTAAAATCAATCTATTCTAATAATTTAGTGTAGCCCCTACCTCATTCCTTGACCATCATTAAGGAGGGATCATGGGTCCCACTACATGGCCATGCCCCTATCCACCCTATATCTTTGGTCTAACAGTGTTCAAATCAACACAAACCCCAATCATCAGTCAACCCTACCTAATTATCACCATTACACAAAATGCCAAAGTTTCCAAGTGCATAGGAGTCAAGAGAATCAAAAATCAAAAGTGAAAATTACAACTCTTTTTCACTTTTTATTCTCCATGTTTTTAGGGTTCTCCCTAACCATCAATGGTCAAGAAGCCCACCTTTTGAAATAATTTTTTTTGCACCAAATACCTTAATGCCCACCATCTAGAGACTAACTTCTCCACCTACCCATATAACCACATCTACCTTAAAGTTGGCCATTTTAGCCCAAACTTTTGCCTTTGTCCTTTTGACCATACCAACTAACCTTACCATATGAAACATTTAAATTTGAACCAATTTGTACACACTAGACCATTTTTGTTTTTTTAGGAGTACTTTTTACCTTAGATAACTATGAGAAATCCAACCCTATCTAGGAGACTTGATAGGAATAACATGATCAACTATGCCTAATGTTGTGGCCCAGTTATCCCATTACCAGTCCTTCTAGAACCAACCTTATTTTTACTAACTATGGAAACTTAGTCTATGCATGATCTTATATATCACACTTAGTCATATTTTTTGCATATGTTTGTGCTTCAAATGCCTAAACTCCATTATCACCAACCTCATGACTCACCATAAACCACTCATCGAACTCGCACCTAATTTGGTTTTAACTCATTAGCTCCTAATTTAAGGTGGAACACCTCCTCCCATACTTAGGGAAACCAAACCTTTGACCCATAATCCATTTTTATTTTATATATTGTTGACACAAACAACATAACAAAAAGGGTAAACATTTAGACATTAAAAAATTGCACATGATAGTTCTAGATGTTGAAACACCCTTGGATCAGACCATTACCCAACCTTTGACCATAACCCTAAGTCATTTTAGCTAACTAGCTAAACCTAATTCATTTTACCTCCCATTTTACCTCACTTAACCTTCAACCCTTGACCATTGATGGTCACCTTAACCATTGATGATCGCCCTTACTATCAATAGTCAAGTCTTTCTGATCTAAACAAAAATAACTCAAGCTATGTGCAAGCTAACATGTAAATATTTAATATGGATAGTAAGCTAATTCATCACAACAACAAACCAAACCTCCTATGGAACCTTCTACCTCCATCTCTCATTACCTATAAAAGGAAGGGAGTAGGAGGTCAAAAGGATCTATGATCCACTCATTAATAGACTCATCTAGGAATTTAGAAATCAAGCAATCCATCATCCATTCAAACAATAGTCATCAGGAGCTTCTTCATCAAGAACTTCTTGGTAGGTCTTCCATTTAGCAAGTTAGCATCCATGATAGAGACCAAAAGCTCTACCAAAATTATTCTTCAAATAAATTATATTTACTCTATCAAAATTACTTCTCAGCTTACCATCAACCATCAAGCAACAAGATAAGTACATTTCTTATTTCAAGTTTTGTTTATTTATTTTTTGACATCTTTACCTAGACCACACCATTATGCTTATCAATATATGACCTATTAACTCCAAACAGACCTTTAACACCTTATTTTACCCATTTTGAAATTCTTTTTTGAACATACCAAGATCCCATATGATTCATCAATGGTCACCATGACTTTCAATAGTCACCTTCAACCATCGATGGTCACCTAACTACCAATGATCACCTTAATGACTAATGGTCATCTTAACTATCGATAATCACTATGGTAAAAAATAAAATCAAGTTATTTCCATCTACTTACCCCCAACCAAATTCCACTTTTTGACTCTCTGCCTATTCATAGAGACCCCACCTATTTTATAGACATGACCTAACCTATTTATCACTAGTATTGACCCAGTATTTGCTATAATTAATCTATTTCCTTTATCAAATAGTTATTTATTCTTGTATTCCCTTTCAATCCTTTCTATCATATGATGCAAGTACTTCATATTTATCTCTTTCAACTTAACTATTATGAAAGAGTGGATTGATAGCCTCCTAGTAACCTCATGTTTCTTATATCTAGCTCAGACTAGGCAATCCACCTTGTAACAAATCTAGCAATCTATTTGTATTAGTGCTTTCTCATCTACATGTCATTCCTCCCAAAATAAAGATCTCTTCATAATCATCTAGATCACTTGTGTACAAACAAGTAGGTTCTTATACCATACTTGAATTTAGTTTCTTACTACTTCCTTAACTATAAAAAGAACAAAAATTGAGAGAAACAGATAGGTCTATACAAGACACTATAGACTTACGATACTTCGAGAGAAACCTCACTATCTAACACTTCACATAACTTGTAAAAAACTAACAATCTTGAATCAAGGTACATAAAGGACAAATAAGTAATGATTAATCAACATACACTCTATAAATCAAAATCCAATAAAGTATACTTAGCATTCAAATAGAATCTAAAATTGTCTTATATTTCTTCAAAAGGGTTTACAAAGTGATTTTAACAAAGGTTTGCTATTCCCAGCTGATGGATGAAAATCAAAAGCTTAATGCCTACATTTATAGGAAGAAATAAAATCTAGGGAGAGAAATTTTAGTGTTGAAGGAGTTATTAATGAGCTCAATTCCACTCAAAATAGCAGTTACAACCCTGCATTTATTCTCCTTAAAAATTCTTAATTGATCTGAGCCACCTCAAAAACTAGTTACAATAGTCACACCATTCCTTCTCCCACTTCTCCTAGCATTGATGCTATTTGAAAATCTCTTAAATAATTAGGATCCATTCTAGAACACACTCTTTACTAGAATCTCAACTATACCATATATTTTGGACATGTCTCATCATCTCATTTACTCCCCAAAGTTTTTTTTCAATGTTGGCCATTGATCCTTAACCTGGGCTTCACAGATTGAGATACTTGTCACCACCATGTTCTTTCTATGGATTCACTATTAGCTTAATTTGGTTAGTAGTCATGAGCCACATGATAGACTTTCATTCAATTTAATATCCTTTACCTATTCACCATTGATTTCTTCTAGTCAGTTAAACATGTGCCATTGATCTTAGTCTATAAGATCAAATGCACATCATTGATCTTATCACTCACCATGATTGTAACACTTAGAAGGAACTCATTCATCCTTAGGATCATTTGACTCTTTGACCCTTTCTTACCACTGATTTCATTTTTTATGATGGATTACACACCATCGATCTTAGTTGGACTCACTGGCTTTGTTAGTTTGTTGCATGCCATTATTTCTTCATATGGGCACCCAAGATCTTGCCACTTAGAACATTTGAATTGTTTACCTCTAAGCTTGCCATTGATCTTGATTGTAATACCAAACATGTGCTATTATATCTTGATGGTCCCACTAACTCAAGATTCTCTCTACATGCCACTGATCTATGATATGATCAAGTGAGATGTTGACACCTAGTGGTAGTATGTTCACTAGGAGATTGTTAAAGATTTTTGGAATCTAAATGGCTATTTTTTGGAGCTTAATTTTGATGTCCTAGGGCACATCCTACACTATTAAATAATTTTTCAAATCTTTTATCTTAAGATAGAAAATGTGCCAAGATACCAAATTTGTAGATTAAATACATAACATGAAATACATCTTTTTCATGTAATCCTTCACTAAAGGCTATTAAAATAAGATTGAAATAAGACTATACAAGAAACTAATTAAGTATGTTTTGAGTTCCTTCAAGATGACTAATAAGAAAATTTTAATCATATGCCATGACCCCTTAAGCTATAAGGTTGTCCAATTTATAGTTCTATAAATTTCCTAACACCTCTTCGTATCAATTTAAAATAACTTCATTCCTTATAAGGCAAGATTCAGGAAATATACTACTTTGTGGCACAACCCATAGATAAGACTCAATCATTCACTAGATTACTTTAAAAAGATATAATTTCATGGGACATCACATGTCAAGAAAGATTTGACACACTCAAATAGTACTTGTTGAACCCACCTATCTTGGTAACAACACCACCTAACAAGCCACTTCTACTTTACCTCTTAGTGAAATATCAAGCACTCGATGCACTATTATCATAACACAATGGTCAATATAAAGAGTGGACCATTTACTACATCAATTGTATATTTGTTGATTATGAATAAAATTATCCAACAATATAAATTTTTTGTTTAGCACTTGTATTTGCTACTCAGAAGCTATGGCACTATATGATTAACAATGACACTTAAGTGATTACAAAGGTTGATCCTTTAAATTTCCTCATGTTAAAACCACACCTCTCAGGGAATATTGTAAAATGGGTTTTGTTACTCATAGAATTTGACCTCAAGATAATCTTATAAAAATCAATAAAAGGATAGATAATTACATATCAATTGGTAGCATCCCCATTGGTGGATACATATCTTATTAATGATGATTTCAAATATTACTTCATAGCATATAATACCACTTTTGATACATGGACAATCTTTTTTGATGGTTATATATGTGTATCTAGTGTTAGCTCTAGAATTGTTTTCATCAACCCACTAGGGAATATAATACCCCTCACTTGTTGTTTTAGCTTTTCATGAACCAAAAACATCTCATAATACAAATATCTTATCTTAGGCCTTCAAGAAGTTTAGGCTCTCTAGATAAAATCAATTAAATTTTATGGGGATTCAAAATTAACTATAAATCAAATGATATATATCTACCAAACCAAAAAAAAAATGCCTCATTCCCTACAATAATATGGTTCAATGTCTATAGGCTGAGTTTAAAAATGTTTCTATTCAAAACATTCCATGTAAATATAATTGTCATGCCAATACAATGGCTAGTGCAGCATCATTTATCTCCATTGACATATATTAAAATCAAGTTATATTTACTATAACATGATTATAATCTCCTTCACTTTCCGATTCAGACCTCATAGCTCTAATATTTCTAGTTACCATATGCAACACAACATTATTTGATTGGTTCTCTGATATATACAATTTATTACATAAGTTTATTACACTAGATACTTTCACAAGAAATGAAAAAATGTAAACTTTAATGAAACTCCCTCTAATATATCATTATTGGTAGGGACTTATTCAAAATATCTTTTAAAGGACACTTACTCCAAAATTTTACAATTGAGGAAGCTAATCTGGATATCAAATAGGTGCATGATAGTGAATGTGTTGATCATTTCAATAGTAAAGTGATGTCACACAAATTACTCAAACAAGGTTACTATGGCTAACCATTAAATAAGAATGCCAAGAATATGCCAAGTTATGTTACAAATGTTGAAACCATGGAAACCTACACCACATCCCTTCATATCAAATATAATCAATCATACCCCCATGTATATTCATGCTATGGGGTTTTAATATAATCAATAATATAAATCTAAAATTTATAAGAGGTCATAAATTCATTAGCATAGCTATAAAATAATTTACAAAATGGATGAAAGTCATTCCAATAAAATCCACAAAGAGAGAAGATATATGTTATTTTCTCACGACCAACATTATTTTAGGCTTTGGTCTCCCAACGGCTATCATCACAAACAATATAACTTATTTCAAGAGTAAAAATGAGATTTTTTTTTGCACTAAATATAAAATCTAGCACACATTCTCTACTCCTTACTACCCATAGAGAAATGGTCAAGTAGAAGCAAAAAATAAGACAATCAATAATATCCTCATCAAAATAACTACCAAATTTGGTGATGATTGGCATAATTATCTCATCTATGCACTATTGTATTACCACACTAGTATTCAAACATTGCCATGAGCTACTCCTTATTCACTAGTATATGGCACAAAAGTAGTTATCCCATTGGAGTTAGAATCCCATCCTTATGGGTCTCATTAAAAGGGCTCATTATAGATTATCAATAAAAAGATAGACATCTCCATGAATTAGAATAGTTAGATAATAGTGTATTCAAGTTGCATAGGATCTCAGGGCATATCATAATTGAATCTAGTGGACCTATAATAACTATGTTCATATCAAGGAATTTGAAGTCAACGATCTAGTTCTAAAATAAAATATCAAAAATGTCTATACAAAAAAAGAGAACAAAGGAAAATTCAAACCAAATTGGTTTGGCCTTTACATAGTCATAGAAAAGCTTAGCCCAAAAGTATACTTTATAGCTTCACTTGATGGCAAGGCAACCAAAAACCCATTGAACATCATTCATTCAAGGAGATTTTACATATAAAATAAAAAGCTATTTTCATATTGCTTATACATACATTATATCTAGAAAATATAAAAATAATACAATAATTCAAAAACACAAAAACATTCAAATATTTACTTAGATAACACAAAATTATAGAATATATGCATTGACATTTTTACACTTTTTATATTTTCCAAACACTACATATGCCAGTTATCTTTGTATAGTCATGCTTATCATACATACATGCTTCACTTGTTCTTATGAAGTAATTGTAGATTTCTATAGGACTTAGGTCTACTACACTGATCTAGATTTGCTATTATCTACCCACTAGGGGCATATACACTGATACAAGGTTCTTCAATTAACACATTCTCCCACTTAAGCACAACTTATACTTAATTTTGATTACCAAGTTACATCTTTATATACTCTACCTCCAAACTTTAGCATTGTTATATATTGATATTGATCATGTTACACTTACTCAATTTTTTTAGATACTATTACTTTAGACTTAGCATATGTACCTCTTTGCTCTTACATAGATTTTTATTACATTTTCATGAATAATATCATTTTTAGATTTCCTAGTTTGAGTTTCATTATATCTTTAGGCATATTTTGTTTGAGGAAATTTTAATATGCCATTACGTTTTGGATCTACACCACTTATTTTCATAGTATGTATGCTTTGGAAATGTTCACATGTCCTTATGTGTGACTTATTATTTGTGTATATGGACATTTTAACATGTCCTTTTATGTTTCTTTAATTTAATTTGTTTGTTGTTTGTGTATGTGGACATTTTAACATGTCCTTGTATGTTTTTCTTTCTTAGAATTAGTGACATGTGCCCATGTCCCTTCTATTATGGCCCCTTAGCCTACTTTGTTTACCTCAAGTGTGCTATATGTATGCTTTATTATATTTTTCATGGCCATGACACTTTTCTCTTTCTTGTTCCACACTTTAGTTTTATATGCCATGAGGGATCTTATGCATCTCCCCTTCCTACATGGATGTTGTGATGGACATTATGCCCCATCCTCTAGGTAGCTACTTAGTTTTTACTCAAATTTTCTATTAGATACATTTTTATATCTATCTTGACATCCTTGTGAATGTTAGGCATAACATACATTGCACATTAAAAACATATTATCATATTATCTTACATTTTGATGTTATTTACGTAAGCACATTATATTAGATTATTATGTAGTTATCATATATGCTCTAGCTAACACACATCTTGTATATATTTTTATTTTGAGGATAGTTCTTGCATAGGTTCAACAACTCCCCTAAAAAGAGGGGGAATTAATAGGCATTTGTCACAAAGATTAGGCTCGTATAGTTCATTCATGGTACATTTTTAGCACACAAGCTTAGATTACAAAAATCAAATCCATGTAAACATAATGGGAAAATAGTGGCATAAAGATTAGTATAGTTACATAGAAATCAAAGTAGAAGGACATGTTATCACCAAATATTACACCACCTATATATTTGGGTAACATGGGAATACTTCTAGATATGTGGGTGTACCTATTGGTAGAAATAGACCTCTAGGTTTAAGGGCTATCTCCCTGAATATAACTTGAAATGCTTATCACCTAGCTAACTAGTTGTTAATGGGGAAAAGTGTTAGAGATTCACATGAAATGAAACTATTCTAAAGAGGTGATACACCAAGATTTTTTCCACACAATCATAATATTTCTTTCACTAATAAATAAAGCATACAAACTAGCTTCTAGGTCCTAGAAGATTCCAACATAAGTGTTTAAATATAAAGGTGACAAGAATAAGACCACTCAAGGTAAGTAGACCAAGGATCAAATAGCTAAATCCAAGGACACTTACACACTTGGAAGAAGCCTAAAACACTATCTACACTCTATATGACATGTTATAATGAGAGATCCTTACATAAAACATGAAATGTCAAGGAAACACAAGGATATGATCACTAAACTTAACCATTCATCACTTTTCATACTCAAACAATATGTTTTGAACTCAAAACTAGATTTTTTATATTATTAAAAGGAAAAATATGACATCAAACTAGTAGGGATCCACCATACCAGGTGTGGTATTAGCTTGTAAGAAATAAAATGGATACTACTTATAAAATTAGAGAGAAAAGTGAGAAAATAGAAGTACAAGAGTAACTAAGACATGTGTCATGATGAGAAAAGGAGTTACACATGCATTAGGATGAAGTCTGAGACAAATCATTTAAGGCTTGATAGGATACATGTCTCTTAAAGGCATGAAACTCTTGAAATGTGGTGTAGAACTCCTTTTGCTTACTCAAAAAATTGCCTTCATAATTTGGCCCTTTTTTAATGTCCCATATATGACTAGGGATAAATGTGATGATTGAAATAATGGGGAGGGTTTTTAAACATTCTCCAACACTCATTGGTTATATCCCTAATCATCAGGGTTATTCTAGAGATGAGTTATCACTACCTCCAGTCCAAATAACTCCAATTTCATCCATGTCTCACACTTGGCACCACATGTATCTTTAGTTTTCCAATCTGATCCATAAAATGTAGTGTATGACATATTTTATGACACCTCAAGGCCTTATATTCCTTAGGTAGTCCTTAAAAATTCTTTCACTTGAATTTTTCACTCCCTCACTAGCTTGTTTACTATGGTAGTTTTGATTGGCTGAAGTGGGAGCAATTTTAAAATTAATTAGGAGATCTTATGCTACAATAAGTGGATATGAGGGGTTATCTAAAATCCCAATAATTCTCCCAATATGACTTAAATATTTTGACTCTCCAAAGAACCTTCAAAACACCAAAAATAGTAAAACAAAAGCCAATTTTCTCCCTATTGATACAAGTACATTAGAACTCAAGTTGATGAGAAGTATCTATAGATATTCCCCTATAACCTTCCATCACTTTCATGGTAATTATATCCCATCTATATAGACATCCATCTTCATTTTCCCAGTCAGGTCTTTGACAAGGTTTTGTGAGCCTTTAGATTACTTTTCACCTTTAGCCTTTGTTTATAAAGGTTTGACATTAGATTTGTAATAAAATTCAATAAAGACAATTTTTAAAGCCTCCTTCATCATTCCCTAACTCCTCAGGATCCCATACATAACCTCCAAGTAGGTATGATTATCTTAAGTTGACCTCTCAAGCTTTGTCCCTCATTCTTCATAGGCTATGGTGGTCTTTAGTGAAAATTTCATTTCCCTATGATCTCCTTTGAATGAAAATAGCTTAAAAAAATCTAATATTTCCCCAAGTAGGAATCCCAATTCTTTTAAATTCTCATATAATTTTGGAAATGAATTTGACCCCCAAAATTAGGCTGTAGGCCTAATTGAGACCTAATAGGTCTATCTGTTGTCATGTGAGTTTGAGCCACTATGTTGTGTTTTAATAATATATGGACGGTTTTATATGTTTTTCCATGTCTATTACATCTATCCACACATCCATGAAAGTTTATAATAGTTTTTATCCCACCTTCTTATCTTTTTCCCTCTAAACTACAAGTTTGCACCATTGGCATAGTGCCCTCTATTTGAGACAAAATAGAGTGCACTTACACTTTTGTCTCACGAAAATTTAAGGTATGGTAAGATTATAAAATTTATGAAGATAATATTTACAAATTTTTAGGTCTTGATAACATGGATAGCTCCTTAAAACCTCATAAAATCTCCAAGGTAGACTATGAGAAGTTGATTGTGTGTAGGGGCCTATATATGGACTATAGTTGCATGTTTGGAGCCATTCTTTAAATTATTTATATTGTGTGAGGGTATCCCAAGGAAATTAAAACCATTATTAAAGTAGTTTCATGCCTAATTATCACCTAAACTTGTAAAAAATACCCACATACACCTTGTTCTTGACTGACTACAAATGTTGACTATGTTTTCTATATTTTTTGCTTAAAATTTGACCCCCGTAGGTGCATATTACATGGTTGAAGCCTTATATTATTGCCTCATTATTACCTTAACATTTAAAATTAATTTTTCCAACCATTTGGACTTGTCCAATCTCTATCCATGTTATGTCAATCCCTGAGATAGGAATGCTCTTAGGTCACTATATACACAGTCAACTATAGTTGATTTTCTTAGAGAAAAAAGAGAGTCCTATAGGTAAATATTCATTTTGGAAACTATTTCATATGGTTTTAGGTCTTTGGAATAATTTTTAACATGTATGTGTCCTTAACAATTAGATTTTCATGTCGAGGTTTGTGTCATCAGACTGTAGATACCTACAGTCAACTATAGGTGGCCCTTGTGAACAAAAGCACACCTATAGGTGCATCTACAAGCCAAAAACCTAGTTATCCAACCTTCATTGATGTTATTTGAACCAAAAATGAGTTATTTAACTTCTTATAATCACTTTTGATTATGATAATTTATCATGTTTCCATCTTATGTTCTATAAGTTACTTTGGAGGTTCAAATCTTGTAGAATACACTGAAAAAACATATTGAACAAATGTGTAATTTGGATACCTCTAAACCTCATGATACTATATTAAAAAACCCATATTATCTTGAAATGTCCTACCCTAAGGATAGGGATATAAAATATATGCATTTGGACTCCTAAAGACTCTCTGCAACATTGTTGTATATCATCACCAAAAGTGTTCAAGGCCTTATTTTGATGTTTTTAGGGATTTTGTCCTTAAACTGAGTTTCTCAAATTTTATCATGACTTATTAACTAAGATTTCTCCTTATTGAATTTATTCATGCTTTTTAAAGTACCCTCAACATCTAAAAACTTTAATAGGGTTTCAAATCATCTGAAAACAACTTTGTAGAACACTTCTAGGTCTCTATTAATGCCACTTATAGGTGGACATTTCCATGTGCAGGTTATGAATGAGACTGTGGGTAGTATGCATGATATGTGACCCTATAAAAAATTTAGACCTTATTAAGTTCTCCCAATTCATTTGTTTAACCTTGAAGGGTTTGAAACAATCTTTAATACTCTCAACACAATGTTCTCAATCTCTTGTAGGTGTTGATATAGTTGCAGATCAGGCAATGAGTGTGATCATAATAATGTGCATGGAATACAACCTGATGGTTTAGTATTGGACCTTATCACCTATTTCAAAAAAAATTATTACAACTATAATATAATCAAAACCATATAATTATTTCATTCCAACATGATTGCCTCTCCTAATGGCACCTATAGGTGCATATTAATGGAGTATGACTATCTATGTAGAGGTATTAGATGTCACAATCCTTCTTGTGTCAATTAGATGGGATTATCTTGATTTAACATGTTGTAATGATATATTACACACATCGTAGACTCTTTATCACACCTCCAATAACATTATGAAGACCATTATATTCAATGACTATAGTTGGAAATAAGCTGAAGGCTAACTATGTGACACATGTGACTGTCTGTTTGATAAATGCACGAAATTTTAAGATAACACATAGAAATAATGTGATTTATATGATTTTAGAAACATGAATCAAACCATATCAAATTCAAATGAAACCATTGCATAGAAATAAATCTTTTCCAGCTAGTGAAACTTGACTGCAACGTCACTTGGTGACATCAACTACAATATGAACTACTTGACCCATAAAATAATTTCCAATCATGAAACCAAACATGGGAAGTATAATATAAGTAATTACACATCCTATGGAATCAAATTCATCAACTATGTTGTATGTACTAGCTCAAACAATAGAAAAACATATAGGGTATGGGAAACAACAAATAAAAATGTATAGTCAACTTGCTAAGGATGGTTCATAAATAAAAAGTGACCAATCCTTGAAAATATTGATATGAAAATTAATTATACTAAGTTTAATATCACCCCAAAGTATTTTGACCTGAAATTTCTCCTCCTAGCAACACTATCTAAAATATTTTTGACCAGTTTCATGTGCATAGTGGAGAGATAGAAGAGTAGAATGGTTTTATCCCATATTTGGTACTTCCAAAGCATGTAAATCATGAAAATGTGTCAAAGGAATATTAATATGCATCCCAAAATATTTTCCCATGTGACACTCTCTCCCATAGGTCATACAACCTTTGAAACTCCTTTTCCACTTACTTTCTTGACTTTTAGCTAGGAACCTACAAGTTTATGTTAGTCCTAACATTATTGACAAGGAATATAATAGATTGGATGTTTTAAGGAAGTTTTTAACACATTTTAAACTTGAAAACTATACCACCTCATTTATGACAACTAAATGACACAAAATGACATAAAGATTTAATTAGACCATGACCAAGGCTAATATGACATTAAATGACATCAAATGAACTATAAAAAACCCTATAATATGATAATAGACTCCTATATCACATTTTGTATTATAGGGGGGTTGACTCATTTTTACTTGTGGTCAAAATGGTCAACATTCTTAGTAATTTCCCAAGTGGGGTATACTTGCTATGCCAAGACCAGTTACCTAATCTTTTCCATTGGGCCATGGAGTCAACTATACACTAGTTTGACACATAATTTTCATTTAAAACCACACTAACCACAAAGGAAAGGAAAAAAAAACAAGACAAACTCAAAATAAACACACATGTGTTTAACTAGAACACCTATGGAACACAACAAAATTGAAAGAAAGACACACATACCTAATATATTCTTTAAAAAACCTCACTCAAGAGTTAAAGCATATTATCATACCTAAACCAAGGTTTAATATAGTCCCCCTCACATATTTTTCATTCCATAAAGGCAACCTAACATGAGGATCATGCTCATTATCAACCACTTGCATATGTAGATGATCAAGAAGCCTGTCACCTTTAAATCATCTTATGATTACAAGTGAACTATTTGAAGCCTTCATGAGTGGTATTTATTTCTTTCTAAGATCCTTGATTTGATGTACAATTCTATTCATCACTGTCACATCTAATTTACACTCAAACTTTAGAATGGAATGTATGATAGCTACCTCATCTTTGTGCTCTTATAGGCTAGCATGTACTTGATATTTGGCAGTATCAATATTTTCTTCACCATGTTACAACACCTTTAAATGTGACTCAACATCAAATGGACATATTGAATATCATTAAGGCACACCAACTTATGCCTTGATCTCATCTTTCATGTTTACAAATTCTTGGGCAATAGCTTCATTAAGGTCTTTCATGACAAAAATCTCTTAATCAGTAAAATGGCATTTATCTTTATTCTTGATGGGACAATCAAAAACATGCTTGTTAGTCTCATTAGTAATCTTAACATCATATATAAAATTACTTGGAGAAAAAGGAGTCTTATCAATCTTCTCAAACTATTTGGATATGACATTGAATCTTTGCCATAAGTCATTCTCCTCTACCTCATAACAGTCTTTTTCATGCTTGATCAAAGACTCAAGATTATGTTTGTTAGAATAATTATAAAAGACACCAAATATAGAATTTTTAGGAGGGGAAGTAACATTACCTATCCGATCAAATTCTTAACATATGGCATTTTATCTTTGCCATAAGTCATCCTCCTCTACCTCATGAGTATCATCATTAAGGGAATCCCCATCAATAACAAGTAGAAAGAGATCATTTTCTAGTATGGTGATTCATTAGATTCCTCAATATATCATCATAATACTCATGAATCATGTAGTTACCCTCAATATCTTGTGAAAAAGAATGTTTGACACTTACTTTAGTTCCTTCAAATTACTTTTCATGCATGATATAAGTTCCAAGGTCAGATTGCTCAAAGTATGCATAAGGATCATGTTCATAAGTGCTAGTACCATATTCATTAGGAATAAGTCCGAAATACCCTCAATATTAGAAGAATCATCATCCGCATTGGACTCTTCCTTTTAATTGATAACATAATTAAAGTTAGATATTATTTTAATGTAGTGTTAAATATGAAACCTTGAAAGAGGTTGAGTTATTATGGTCACCTTGGTTCCATACCTTATCCAAAAGGCCAAGAAGGAAAAATCATATTATCCATCTATCTTAGGTGCAAAGTCTCTTGAAAGGTAGATTGTAAAATGAGCAAGAAGGTCTACCACAACTATGTATTGGAGAATGGGAAAGCTAGAACAATCATGCAAGAAAACTTTCAATTTTTTTATCAACCCTAATGTATTAGTATATGTACCATATATATGAATCACTCATTTATTATTTGGTTCATATTTTAGGACCAAATTATTAGCTACAACTTTTGGCATGACTGAAGTAGAGGATCCACTATCAACTATGCATTTTTATGCCAATTTATCACCCACAATGAGAGTGAGGTAGAATGGTGGAGGTTTCTCAGTCCTAGTAGATGGTTAAAAAATGGTATTAGGGGAATTTTTAAGAGAATAATGACCATGTATTTGACTTTAAGGTGAAGGACTAATGGGAATAGTGGACATCTAATTTTGTAAGATCTCTTTTTGGCTAGGCATATGATGGACATCCCACAATGAGATAGATATTTTAGCACTTTTCAAAGAAACCACTATGTTTAAAAAATAAGTACTCACCTTATATTGATTATTTGGAGGCAAAGTATTGCTTGGATCTTGAGTAATTGAGACACCTTGAGTAGATTTTCCAATGTTTTGACTTGAATTAGGTGTAGGTGTGTTTGGATCTACCATGTTTGCAGCCATGCTTTGTTTCCTTGGTGGAAGATAAAATGAAAATTTAGGCATGTTATTGTCACCTCTGAAAGCCTTCCTCTTTGAACTTGTATTGTTTGAAATAGAATTTCATTTTTTTAGCATAAAATTATCTTTCACGAAGAATTTGGTGAAATTTTATCCATGAATTTCTCAATCCTCATTTTATTGCATCATGACTTCCTCTTTAATTAATAATAGAGTAGTGAATCCTACTTGAGAAACTAGATATTTCTCTCCATTCTCATTTTCATCCATAAATTAGATTTGTTTCTAATATTATATTTTCACCAATTTTTTATGCACTAGTACCATCTCCCTTGCATTGATAGTAGAATTAGGGTTGTACACATTATCAAGCATATTGAAGTTAGGTTGCCCTTGACCTCTTCCTCTCCTAAATTATTGGCCATATTTCTATTAATAAAGATATGGATTTTGATGATTACCTTGATTCCCAACTTTAGCTTCTAACCATTAAATATATGCATCCTTATCCATGACATTGTCTACCTTCTTAGGAATAGTCTTAGGTTTGGTATTAACATTAGGAATATGGGACACATTTGGAGTATTATCAAAAGTGTTAGGCAATAGAGGAATAAATATCTTGGGAGGCAACCTTCAAACTTGAATGAGACAATTTTCATCTTTGATGGTAAGTTTATATGCTTTAGGAAGAGTAAAACCACCATGGTTTAAATCATGATGGTAC
The DNA here is from genome assembly GCA_037957365.1 of Torreya grandis. Classification (NCBI taxonomy): domain Eukaryota; kingdom Viridiplantae; phylum Streptophyta; class Pinopsida; order Cupressales; family Taxaceae; genus Torreya; species Torreya grandis. The sequence continues at coordinate 925,323 of JARHVA010005859.1, forward strand.
TATTAGTACCAATGGATCTAAAATATGTATGGAAAACAAAGGTAGTAGGTGGTCTCATGGGGTGAGGCAATCTATACCAAGTATTTTGAAACATCTCGTTGAATTCATGCATTATTTCCTTGGCACCTCTTTTGATCACATTGAGATGATGTATGAGACAAGTATGGTCACTTTCATCTTTAAACCTTCAAATCAACAACACTCCAAATTCATCCCATGATGTGATGCATCCACCAAGAAAAGTTATATACCAATCAATATATTTCCCTCTAAGGGAAATGGAAAGGATTATAATGGAAATGTTCTCTTGAGTGACATTGTGAAAAATAGAAAAATTTGAGATATCCCTGATATGTTCACTAGGTGTAACATGAATATCGCCATTGAATGAAGGCATACTCTTTGTGACATTAGGGGGAATGGCATCATATGCTTGAAGATGAATTAGATTCTCAATATTAAAGGTAGGGAAGGCATATGGCTTATCTAAGTTTTCTTCAAGATCTTTAGTTTCTTCAAGCTCTTCACTTCCTTGGCTAGCAAAATCTTCTTGTTCCTCAAAAGGTAGATTAGTACGAGGGTATTGAGCTTCTAGAGGAAGTTTAGGATGAATAGGTGTATTGATAGGATTGAACACTCTAATAGATGATAACCTTTTAAGAACCATGAATCATGAGAGAAAAAATATGAAAAAATAATGGCCTTCAAATAGATTACACCTTGAATGGAGTTGCCAAATGCTGAGTAGCATACTAATTTGAAGTTGATGTTGTCAAGACCAACATTCATCTTGACAAGTTATCTTGAACATAAAGGATCCCACTAGGAATGCCAAAACTATTGTCACCAAATATTGCACCCTAGAAGAAGGGTTTTAAGCCTCTTCTAGATTTGGGAAATGTGAGAATACTTATAGGTGTATGGGTGTACCTATAGGTAGATGTAGACCTCTAGGTTTAAGGGATAACTCCTTGAATATACCTTGAAATTCTTATCACCTAACTAAATAGTTGTATATGGGGAAAAGAGTTAAATACATGAATGAAATTAAACTATTATAAATGGGTGATACACCAAGATGTGTTCCACATAACCATCATATTTCTGTCACTAAGAAATAAATAATATAAACTAGCTTCTAAGTCCTAGAAGATTCTAACATAAGTGTTTCAAAATAAAGGTCACATGCATAAGACCACCCAAGGTAAGTGGAGAAGGGATCAGATATTTGAATCTAAGGAAACTTAAACACTTAGAATAATTCTAAAACACTATATACACTCTATATGTCCTATTATAATGAGATATTCTTGTATAAGACATGAAAGGACAAGGAAAAGTAAGCATATGATGACTAAACTTAACCGTTCATCACTTTACACACTCATAAAAGATGTTTTAAACTCAAAACTATATTTTTTTATATTATTAAAAATTAAAATATGAGATCAAACTATTATATATTTACCATACCATGTGTGGTATTAGCTTATAAGAAACAAAAAGGCCACTACTTATAGAATTGGAGAGAAAAGTGAGAAAATAGAATTCCAAGAGTCATTAGGACATGTGTCATTATGATAAAATAAGTTACACATGAATTATGATGAATTATAAGACATAATTTAAGGCTTCATAGGATACATGGCTCTCAAAGGCACAAAACTCCTAAAATGTGGTGTATAGCTCCTTTTGCTTGCTCAAAAAATTGCCTTCATCATTTGGACCTTTTTTAACATCCCATAAACGACTAGGGAAAAATGTGATTTTTGAACTAATTGGGAGGGATTTTAGACATTATCCAACATTCATTGGTTGTATCCCTAATCATTAGGGTTATTCTAGAGATGATTTATCACTAACTACAGTCTAAATAACTCCTCTCTCATCCACCTCTGACACTTGGCACCAAATTTTTCTTTAGTTTCCCAATCTGATCCATAAAATGGAGTTTATGGAGCATTTTAGGACACCTAATGTCCTTATATTCCTTAGTCAATCCTTAAAAAGCCTCCCACTTAAAGTTTTCACTCTCTCACTAGCCTGTTTTCAATGCTAATTTTGATTAGCTAAAGTGGGAGTAGTTGTAGAAGAACTTAGGATATATTATTCTATAATAAATAGACATGATGGGTTATATAAATTCCAAATAATTATCCCAATATTAATTTCATCTTTTTAATCTCCTTATAACCTACAAAACACAAAAAATAGTAAAAAAATCCAATTTTCTCCCTATCCGTACAAGTAGGGTGGAACTCAATTTGATGAGAAGTATTCTTGGTGAGTCCTCTAAAAGATTCCATAAATTTCATGGTCATTATATCCCCTTTGTATATCTCCTCATCTTCATTTTACCAATCGGCTCTTTGGCAAGGGTTTGTGAGGGTTTAGACTACTTCTCACCTTTAGCCTTTGTTCATAAAGATATGAAGTTGGATTTGTAAACCAATTTTACAAATATAAATTTCAAGGATTCATTCATAATTACCTAACTCCTTAGGCTCCCATGCACAACTTCTAAGTAGGTATGAGCATCTTATGTTCACCTCTCAGGTTTTATTCCTCATTTTTCATAGGTTATTGTGGTCTTAAGATAAAAGGTGGTTTCCCTATGATCTCCTTTTCATGATAATATCTCAAACACATCTCATATAACCCTAATCATTTATTATAATTATATTCAATTCTCATATAATTTTGGAAATGAAATTGACCCCTCTAATTGGGCTTTAGGCCTAGCTGAGACATAATAAGTCTATCTACTCTCATGTGAGTTTGGACTGCTATGTTGTGTTCCAATAATATTTGGATGGTTTTATATGTATTTACATGTCTATTACATAACTACACACTTCCAATAAATTTTATAATAGTCTCTATCCCACTTTCTTATAATTTTCCCTCAAAATTGTAGGTTTGCACCATTGGAGAGTACCCTCTATTTGAGACAAAATAAAGGTCACTTCCCTCATTTTATTATAAAAATTGAAATTATTTTAATATTTTTCAAGTGATTTATATTATTTGTAAAATTTTTTATGTCTTTATCACATGGATAGCTCTTTCAAACCTCATAAAATCTCCAAGGTACACTATGGGAAGTTGATTATGTGTAGGGGCCTAAATATGGTCTGCAGATGCATGTTTGGAGCCTTTCTCTAAATTATTTATATTTTTGGAGGGTATAAAAATTAAATTACAACCATTATTTAATATTCACATACCTACTTATCACCCAAACCTACCAAACACCCCCACATAAACCTTACCATTCACTGAGTACAAATGGTGACTGTGTTTTTTATGTTTCTTGCTTAAAAATTGACCCCTATAGGTGCATATTACATGGTTTAATACTTATGATATTTCCTCATTATGCCATTAAGGTATAAAATTACTTTTTCCAACTATTTGTACTTGTCTAAGCTTTATCCATGCTATGTCAATCCCTTAGATAGTCATGCTCTTAGGTCACTATATACATAGTCAACTATAGTTGACTATCTTAAATAAAAAAGAGAGCCCTATAGGTGAATATTCATGTTGGAAACTATGTCATATGGTCTGATGTCCATTTAAGGTCTTTTTAACTATTTTCAACATGTATTCATCCTTATCTATTAGGTTTTCATGTCTAGGTTTGTGTCATCAGACTGTAGATAACTATAATCAACTATAGGTGGCCCTTGTGAATAAAAACACATCTGTAAATGCATATAAAAGCTAAAAAAATAGTTATCCAACCTTAAATTATGTTATTTTAACCGTAAATTATCTATTTAAATTATTATAATCACATGTAATAGTGATAAGTTCTCACATTTCCATCTTAGTGTCTACAGGTTACTTTGGAGGTTCAAATCCTATAAAATACACTAAAAAACATAGTAAACAAATGTGTAATTTTTAGACCTCTAAACATCATGCTCTTTTAAATAAAAACCCATCTTATGTTTTAAGGTCCTACTTATAGGAGTTGGGTACAAGATATATGTATTTAGACTCCGCAAGACTCTCTCCAACATTGTTGTATATCATCACCAAAAGTGTTCAGGGCCGTGTTTTGATGTTTTTAGGGATTTTGTCCTTGAACTAAGTCTCGAACATTTGATCATGAATTCTTAAATATTACTACTCCTTAAATAATTTATTCATGATTGTTAAATTACCCTCAACATATAAAAAATTCAAGAAGGTTTCAAATCACATGACAACACCATTGCACGATACTTCTAGGTCTTTGTCAATGCCGCCTCTAGGTGGACATTTCCATATGCATGGAGTGAATAAGACTATGGGAAGTATGCATTATATGTGACCCTATAAAATTTTTATACCTTCTCAATGTCTCCCAATGTACATTTATAACCTTTAATGGTTTTAAACAAGCTTCAATACTCTCAACACAATGTTCTCAATCTCTTGTAAGTGTTGATATAGTTGCAAATCATGCAGTGAGTGTGATAATAGCAATGTGCATGGGATATGACCTGATGGTTAAATATTGGACCTTATGTATTCCTTCAAATAAATTATTTCAAATAGAATAGAATCAAAACCAAATAATTATTTCATTCAAACATGATTGACTCTCTCTATGGCACCTGTAGGTGCATATTAATGGGGTATGACTATGTATATAGAGGTATCAACTATAAAAATACTTATTGTGTCAATTATAGGGTATTATATTTATTTACCATGTTTTATATATATATTAAACATCTATTGGACTTTTTTTCAAACCTCCATGAACATTATGAAGACCTTCACATGTCATGACTATAGTTGGAAACAAGTAGAAGGTTGATTGTGTGACACATGTGATTGTGTGTTTCATAAATGCATGAACTTTTAAGAAAAATAATGTAAATAAGGTGATTTATATGAAATGATAAAAATTAATCAAACCATAACACATTAACATTAAACATTGTAGAGAAATACACATTTTTCAAGTGGTGAAACTTGACTATAAACTCACTTGGTGCCATCAACCTACAATTTGAAATATTTGAATCATAAAATAATTTACAATCATTAAACCAAGCATGAAAATCATAATATAAGGAATTACACATGCTTATAATAAAATCCATCAATTGAACTATAAAGACTAGCTCAAATAAGAGTAAAACATGTAAGGTGTGGGAAACAACAAACATAAATGTACAATCAAATTGTTAAGGATGGTTCATAAAGAAGAAATGACAAATACTTCAAATATTTATATGAAAATTAAGTGGACTGACATCAATATCACCCCCAAAGTAAATTGACCTGAAACCTCTCCTATTGGCTATATAATCCAAAAACATGTTGACTAGTTTCATGTGCATAGTGGAGTGATGGAATAGTAGAATGGTTTTAGCCCATTTTTGGCACTTCCAAAGCATTTAAATAATGAAAATGAGTAAAAATAAGTTGAATATCATCCCATGAGTTTTTCCCATGTGAAAATCTCTCCCATAGGATGTATAACCTTTCAAACTCCTTTTCCACTTTTTTTCTTGATTTTCAGTTAGGAACCTTCAAGCTTCAGTTAGCCCTAACATTCCTGACTATGAATATGATACATTGTATGTTGGAAGGAATTTTGGAACACATGGTAACTTGGAAAATTGTCCCAGTTCATTTATAACTCATTTATGAACCCTAAATTACATAAAATGACATAGAGAATTAATTAGACCATGGGCAAGGCTACTATGACAATAAATGACATCAAATGAACTATAACACACCCTGTAACATGATAATATAATCCTCTATCAAGTTTTAGATTATAGGCAGGTTGACTCATTTTGACTTATGGTCAAAATGTTCAATGAGACATTAGTCCCCAAATTTGGGATACTAGTGCCATATAATACTACTGTCCAAAATATGGCACTACTATCTAGTAGCCTTAGTTTTAGAAAACTTAGATTAGATAGAAACTTACAATAAGTAAAATATAGGTTTGCATAGGTTCAATTACATATTTATCTTTTTTCTTAGGTTTGTTTAGATTCATACCAATTTGATTAGATTGGGGGCATCATGCATGGCATGGCCATTCCCATATTTAGTTTAGATACTTAGATACAAATTATTAAAACGCAGTCCAAAATACATATGATCAGATATGAATTTTTGTGGGCATATGCATAACACATTATTTATGTATGCTCACTTACACATCGGTTGATTAAATGGAATGAAAAATTCCATGTCATTATATATGCTTTATACATCCAAAATTATATTCTAGGTTACACTCTACTTTCATTCCTTACTCCATATACAATGGTTCACATTCTCAAGTGCCGCTAAGCTACCTAGTATACCTAAATGGCCATAGAACTGACATCCATAGTTATCCATTTCCAATTAGAATGTGTAGCTTCAATTTCAGATGCATCTATTGCACATGGGTGGGTAATGATGGATTCATAGCCTAATTGAGTTATTAAGCCACATATATGAGATGGTTGGACATACCATTGGTCCAATTCAAACTATTGACAAGTCATGATCCATTGAGTAGGGGTGGGCATTGATGGAATCAAAACTAGATTGACTTATTAAGCCACTCACACATTAGGATTGAACAAGCATCAATTAAGTCTAAGTTACTCACCAACTAATAACTATATACATACACACATAGGTTGTCAATAGATTTATGCATTGGTTTATGTACCTAATGATTTTTATTCATTCCTTTCATTTATCTTATCCCTTTAATTAATTTTAATTAATTTTTTTTCTTTACTCAATTTTTTCTTTGATTTTGATATCTCTGAATCAAGGATTGATTTATGCATATTTCACTTGTAGGATACACATTGGAACATGTTTCACATACTCAGACCCATCTTCATGGGCTTCACATCTTAGGTAAGCCCAAGTACACTTCTTTTTCCTTTATCCTAGTGGCTTATGCCTTAGAATGTGGCTTATGCCTTAGAATGTGTGTTTGGGGAGGTTGGCTTTGTGAGTCGGGTCCTAGAAGAAGTCTATGGATGGTTTCGGGTTTTGTTATGGTGCTCAAGAAGTCTGTGTTAGGGTCTGGTACGTGGCCTGGTGCTAAGGAGCAAGCTCCCCTCACTTCACGATTCCAGTGGTTAGCTGGTTTCGCTTAGCCAAGATATACCTCGCCTAGAGATTATACTCTGCCAGAGAACGGAGTGGGCTTCCCCCTTGGTGATGAAATCCAAGTAGGGTCATTGGGACGGGTAAGGTATCCACTGGGGGATGAAATCCCAGTCGGGCCTTGTCTCAGGTAAGTTAAAATGTTTGTTTTGTGCAGGTGGTTTGGTCGTGTAACATGAAGTGATCTACATTAATTCAATATGCGGTTTAATTACTATGTGTGGTCTAAGAGATGCAGGCAAACAGAAATGAATGCAAAGTGTTTTAATGTCCAAGTCGAAATGTTTGTTCGTATGAAGACGAATGAAGAAAGAGTCGAAGAATATGAGTTTAGCTAGTCTAGAAGTGCAAGAAAGAAATGTTCGTTTTAGTTCTGCTTATGATGTCGTTTAAGAAGAGACGAAAGGAGGTGAAAAGGAAGGAACCTAATGCGCCTAAATTAATGAAAGAAAGAAAGAACCCAAGAGGACCTAGCGTCCCATCGGGCATGCCAGAATGTTTCTATGCAAAATTGCTTTCTACATTCAAAGAAGAAATAAGAAACTGAAATAAAAGGTTAAGGCTAGAAGTACCTGATAAAGTCGAGCGCACCGAAATCAAACGTTGGAAGATTCTCCTCTTTGGCTGTGGAGGAATGACACCTGCGAAAAAGAGACTAAAACACGGAAAGATGTTAGTCAAAGATATGGTGGGTTGTCAGGCGAACGCCCGATCCCGGAAGTACGAAGACTCCCTAGAAGGATATCAACCCACTGATAAAAAGCATAATATTTGATGAAAGTAGATAATAAAAGATGAAATGACAGAAATAAATGACAGAAAATAAAAGAGCGTACCTGATAAGCGGCACTATTCTGCACAGTCGCCGGCGTCGGTCTCTGTGGTGCCGACGTCGGTTAGGGAAGATGCCGACGTCGGTTAAGGTGCCATCGTCGGTCGAGGTAATGACCGGCGTCGGTAGGGGCAGAATCTGGAAAAGTCTGAACAGGTTCGGGACAGGGTCTGGGAGAGTCGGGACAGGGTCTGGGCAAGGTCTGAGAGAGTCGGGATAGGGGCAGGGATGTAAACGAGGGATGTTGGGTCTGAACAGAGTCGGGACAGGGTCTGGGTAAGGTCGGGTCGGGTCTGAGGAATCGGGATAACAAAACTAATAAATAATAACTAAGGAAGAAATAAAATAAATAGAATAAATACTTACCTGCCAGAAGACACGATGAAAGCCATAGTTGGAGTGCCGGATTGAATGCAGATTGGTTGATGCCGAGAGTGTTGATGTCAGAGTTCGCAGGTTGATGATTGCTCGGGGTTCGATTGATCAGCATTTCGAATAGCATTCAAGATAGCATTTTGGGGTCTGGTCTCGAATGGTTTGCGGAGGTTGATGAAGGCGAGGGACGGTTCGTCAACCGTTTCGGGAAACCGAATGATAACTGATAACGGATAATGGCAAGGTGACCGACGTCGGCAGGATTGCCGACGTCGGCCGATAAGTGACCGACGTCAGCGACATCAGCCGGGTAAAGACCGTCGTCGGCAGATGCACAATGGGGATAGAATTTAACTTTAGCTCTGTGCTCATTGTTACATGCTGCCAGGGTCAAGGCTGGTGGAACAAGTGATCGACAAGGGTTAAATAGGTGAAGAAGAATAAGACGGGGAGTGACCAGGGGATTCGACACGATTTCGGTGTCTACAACTGACACCAACACTTAGGTGTAGATAATTACATCAAGATTGATCCCTTTTTAGAGTATTGGTATGTAGGAAACTTTATTCATAGTGGGGTGTTGACGATATCCATCCTACCCCACTAATAAACACACTTTTCATCTTGTATCAAACAAATGCCCTAACAACATATAGGATTATAGTTTTCTCACAAATTCAGTCAAAATAGGTAATATATAAGCTTTTAAAACATGTACACACATGAATAAACCTCAGAGATCAAGAAACAAGTGCACCCAAAATCTTGAGATAGTCTTGCATAGAGGACAATACAACTAAAATAGGGACATTAGTGCCACATGTCTAATTAGGGTAGTATTATCCAAATAGGTAACTACTAGCTAAGAGGGGTTCTAACACTGGGATCCTATTTGTAACACTTAGACTAGTCCATACCTCTATTTTTAGCATCCAAATCATCTATCTTAGTTATTTTATATCCAAGTTATTTTTTGATTTATTTATTACTATTTTTAGAAGGGTCAAACTTAGTCAATTCTATAACAAATCATTGGTTGTATTTATTGTATATTATTAACCTAATTTGGTATTCTCAACTCTTTAACAAACATAAGATTTATACACATGAAATCCTAAAAGGTTAAAATAGGTATTTATTTTTCAATACTAACATGATTAATATGATATCTAATGTTATGCTACTGATTTAACTTTTAATGGGATTATGTAATGTAAAACACTAGTTTGCTAAAGTTTTGGAATAAAAAATCATGGAATAAATATAGCAATAACAACAACCTCTGATTTCTGTAATAATTAAAATTTATAGTTATTATATAAATTGTAATTAGTTTACAAGAGATGTACTTATTTTTAAATTGATTGAGCTAGATGAATGAAAAGATGAAAACTAGTACAAGGACTATAGAAGATGGCATGGATAGGAACTAGGAGTCAGAAACCCTCCTAGATAATATTGTGTCCTATGTATAATTATAGTGTCCTTTTTTAAGAAAAGATAATGATATTTTTGGTGTACCTTCACCTAGATATGGGGATTTTATGCTTGTGTTAATGGATACTGGTTTGATGTATGTTCCCTATTTCGATTAATTTTAATGTTAAACCCTAGGCCTCCATCTTTGTTGGGATATTTGAGGAGGAAAATTAGAAAAGGATTTATGTTATAAGGGTAGGCTTGATGTGACCTAAACACCTTATATGCTAAGTTTTGTCTACATACAAATACTTTGAAAGGGGATCAAGTTCGATGTGGTTCTCTCAATATAAGTACTGGTGAATGTGAAAGTGAATGCTAGTATGAGTGCTAGTTTGAGTGATTTGAGTTTGAAATGACACTTGAATTTTGATTAATCTAAGCTCTATGGTATTATAGATGGGTATATATATAAGTAGGGTAGAATATGGATCAATGTGCATAATTGATTAAAAGTGGTATATATATATAGTATATTGGTGCTTGTTAAGATGTGAAATAGGTCTAGGCCAACCCTCATAGTTCTTTGAGGAATTTAAATATATTTTTTAGGAGAGTATTGAGTAAGGGGATAGTAACATGGTCATTATGTCAATAACATAGTGTGATTGTGTCTAAAGGGCCAAGCTAATGTCTAGTTGGTAGGATCTAATGAATAAGATTCTTGGGTACTTAGGGGGTGGCTTAGTGCTAATTTTGGTATATCTGGGAATGGTTTGGACTTGTATAAAAAAATAAAATGATCAAGAGAGGCCCTAAGATAGGTTTAAGGTTAAGATCTAAGATAAGGATAGGGTCATCTCAAGAAACACTCATTACACTGAAATGACATTTTAGATGACTACATTTATCCCCCATTTATTCTATAAATTAAACAAATTAGAATGAATAAAATAAAGAAAGTTAAATATAACTAGACTTACTTAAGATGAAAAACCCATGAATATGTTTCTAAGTCTATGAAGCATTCTCTAGTGTGTATCCTATGATTGAAACATGAAGGAATTGGTCCTAATAAATTAAAAAAATAAAGACAAAAATGAGTAAATTAATAAGAAAAAGAGGAAATGAATAAATACACCTCTTTGGGTTTGTGAACCAAAGCTAAAACCTAGTGACATCTTATGTGTGCATGTAGATGGTAATCAAATGGTGAATAACTTGGACTTAATTGATGGCATTCTCAATCCCCATGTGTGGGTAGCTCAAGAAATAAATATGGCCTTGACTCCATCATTTCCCACTATTTATCAATGGATCATAATCTATCAATCACTTGGATTAGATTGACGACTTGTCCAATCTTCTTATGTAAGTGGTGTATGCAATCAGAAATGCATCATGTCTATAAATTAATCCTAATTCAGAGAAGATAGAGCATATTGACACTTTTGATTGGGAATACATTTGTTAAGTGAGAGCATGACCAATATGAGAATCTACTAGACCTAATTAGGGATCATTTATCACAATATACCAATCTAAGGAGGCTTCCAAAGCCTCTAGTCTAACACAATCACATAATAACCCTAAGGGGGTCCTAGGTTTTGATATTTCACTTAATCTAATAACAAGAAAAGTAAATCTAATCTAGTGCTCACCAAAGCTTATGGCACAACATGAGGGATTAGTAAATAATTAAAACATGTATAGTAGAATCTTAATTAAGCTAATTATGAGTAAGACCCTAATATATGGAATATGAAGAGTAATATTATTTGAAGCCAATACTTATACTATTTTTGTATACTAAAGAGATTAAAAAAGGTAAAGAATACTTACCTAAACGTGAACCTATTGAGACTCAATCTCTCCCTTGGATAAAGGGGCTTCACAAGAGGTTGTTTTGATTTGTAAAGATCACTAAGAAAGGCTAAAGCATCCATGACTTATCCACAAGACTAGATTATCCAAGAAGAAACCCTAAGCTAAGATTCCTCAAGTAGATTAGTGGAATAAAAAACTATAAATACCCATGAGTGAAAAATAATTATTTTTTTCATATTTAAATAATGATGAAATGATCTTATATTTATAGGTAGATTTACCCTTGACCCTTCTAAAACTCCCAACTGATAGGGTCAACCTAGTCGACCTAGTATAATTTTGGATAATAATTCACTAGGTCATGAGCTAGGTCAGCCAAAGGTCAACTAGCTCCTAAGTGAAAAATACCCCAAAATTGTATAGGGTTGACCTTGTCAACCTAGTATAGTTGATTGAAAAGAAGAGATTTAGGTGAGGAAAAGAAGCATGGAAAGAGGAAAAATATTGGAGGAGTGTGCAAAAGGAGGATTAATAACTTAGGGAATGGTTTTTAGGAGTTGATTGGATTGTTAATAAATGAAAATAAAGGACAATAATCCTATGAAACACCAAAGGTCTACCCACCCCTTTCTTAGTACACCTTTTAAGGCATGCACTTAGAGAGATTAAGTCCTAAGGGTTCTTACAAGATGTAAAGCATTAATATTTCATAAAAGTTAAAAATATTATGTGTATACATATGCCCCACTCAAAGATCATCATATGTCACTAATGTGCAATAGGGATGGTGTTTCAATAAAGAACACAAAAACACATAACATTGATGCTAAAAAAAAGTTGCAGTATTTTAAAACATAAAATAACTAAAAATAAATGACTAAAATGGAAATAACTAAAAAGTAAATGACTAAAAAGTAAATGTGATGCATACCTTGAATTACCTTTATCGTTGTATGGTTTTATTTTGTGTTGTTAGTTTTGATTGTATAGGTCATAATGACTACTTTTGACAAACCCAAGAATACAAAACAAAAGAGGAAAAACAAACAAACGTAGGAAAGTGAAGATAACTGGTGCTATGAGGATGAGATGTACTTGGTAATTTGGCAACTTGGGGTGACAAGTGATATATTAGACCAAATGAACAAGTCAAAAACAAGATTAAATCAGGTAACCAAAAGTCTAAGGCTACTAAATACCAAAAAACTAAAAAAAATAAACCTTAAGTAAGAAAGGTAAACTCACCAAGTCAAACCAAGGATACATGTCAAAAAGGATGATAATCAAACATTGATGTAAAATTAGTAACCAAATGGTAAAACAACATTTATGAGTGAGTAGTAACAATCCTTATCTCACTCAACAATGGAAAAAGATGCATAAAAAGGTAAAATAACATTATTGATTGATAAGTAACAAGCCAACCTCATGTAATAATGGGAAAAGGTATGAACTCAGGTGTCTATAAAAATAGGATAATGCAAAAATAAAAAATGGTAAAAGAAATTAAAACAAGTCTAGGAATGTAATTCAATGGTGTAGATAAAGTAATCCATAGTTTCTCAAACATGTTTCACTCAAGGATAAATAAAAACCTTAAAGAAAGTAGTGTTAGCATGTTTTTAAGAGATGAATAAGAAGGAAGTAGAAGGGAAAATAGATTTGAAATCAAAACTTTTCTATCAAGGGGGGAAATGAAATGGGAGGAAGGGAGAATGAAGGAAAAACTAAGGTAGAGGAACTCTTTATCAAAGTCAAGACACTCAGATTAGGTCTGTCAAAACAAGAGGACTATTGACTTTAAGGAATCTAAAAGACATCTCTTAGCCACACAAGTCTTACATCAACAAATGCATTATGTAGATCATAACATGAAGGCTATATTCATGAAAATTAAAATAGACCTACCATCTCACAACGTGTTCCCCATTCCTCAAGACCCCTTATAGAACCATCGATCTACGATGAAGATTGGGTACTTTTGTGAGAAAGTAGGTGACACCATATATTTTGTTGAATTATCCTATTCAAATGTACTATCCTACTTCACCCCGATGGACCTCATATCTATGCGAGGACAACTATGGAGTTGATCTTTGATTAGAGATAGAAGATGTGCTGTTATTCATGTGTTTTGTTGTGATTTTTGAATTTTGAGATTTGTATGTTTATTTTTTGTATATCATTGCCTTTTGATTCAATTATTTGGCTTTTAACTTTCTTGATGGATTTTTCCATTCCTCCTCCATACAAATTTGGAAAATCAAACATGGGTGCTAAATATAAATTTCATTTGAATACTTGGGACTTGGTTTTTAAGAGAGAGAAATTTAGAAAGCATAGGGTCTAAGAGTCTCATAAATCTAGGTGAAATAAAAGTGTTATCTTGAATTTGAACTTGTTTGATCCAATATAGAGTGAAAGAAAAGGAAATGAAGAGGAATGACACATGAAATAATTTGAATTACTTCAAATCACAAAAAATGTGACAAAGGGGAAAAAAGGGATACATTGATATAAAAAGTGTGATTACTTATCATAATAATAAAGTAAATGGAGGAATATATGCTAACATAGATTGTTGTGTAAATTTTATCTATCAAAATAAGAAAAATCTAAAGTTGAAAACAAGGATCAATAATATTTTTAGAAAAGGAATGACAAGATGGTAATTTTATGAGGAAGGATAGGTCCTATCCATGGTCTTACACTACAACTCATAGAAGAGAAACCCATGATGGTGCCACAAAGAAAGTGAAAAATAAATGAGGTAAGCAAAAAGAAGTTATTTTGTGAGGAAGATCAAGTCCTATCTGTGGTTTTATAATGCAACTCATAAAAAAAAAATACAAGCGATGCCAAAAAGTTTGTAAAAAGAATAAAGATAAATAAGACTATGGTACATCATGAGGATGACCAGGTCCTATCCATGGTTTTATAATGCAGCTCATGAGAGAAAAGGGAAAACAAAAGACCAAAAAGGAAGGACTAAAGGTTTGTGAAAAGAGATCATTGTTGCAAAGGGAGAGACACGTGTAAGTAACCTATAAAAAGTGTTAGATAGATCTATATAGAAATCATGAAAATAAGGAAAGGTTAAAGCAAAGTACTTTTTGAGGAATTATGCATTGGTGGGCTCTTTGAAAACATGGCATTCATTAGTTTGAAGGTGATAGGTGCTTGGAACAAGAATGTCTTTGACTAAATAAGGAGCCCACTATTTTTGGGTGTATTTACCTTCTTTATCATGGGTGTAGTTTAATTTAAGGACAACATTACCAATACTAAATGTGAAAATTTTAACATGTTTGTTATGTTATTTGGCAATATGATCCTTGTATTGGTGGTTATGTTGTAAGGTAGAAAGATGATGTTCATTGAGGAGATCAAGAGTATGAAAGAAAGCTTCACATAATTATTCATTAGGAATGATACCATGAAGAGATATATGGAGAGAGGGAAGATTGAAATCTAATGGAATAATTGAATTAGAACCACATAGATGATAGATAATGGCATTGCCTTAGTGGTATTATGTATGCTAGTCTGATAGGCCCAAAGAGTAGGATAAAGGTGAAGATGCCAATCCATGTGGGTTTCATGAATTATCTTTTGGAGAATTTTGTTGAGAATTTTATTAGTGGCCTTATCTTGACCATTGTAATATAGATGATAAGTTATAGAAAATTTATGATTGATCTTGAATTTAGTAAAAAGCTATTTAACATGTTTATTTTTGAAATTATCACCATTATCAGAAATGATGGTGTGGGGAATACCAAAGAGGCAAATGATTTTATTAATATTAAATTTATAAATGGTAATATTGGTAACATTAATAAGGGGCATGGATTTAACCCATTTGGTAAAATATTTGATAAAGATGATGATAAAAACATACCCATCTTGGGAGCAAGGTAATTTATTAATGAGATAAAATCCACACATGGAAAATGGCCAAAGAGATTTGATAGTTTGAACTTCAACTAGAGGTGAATGAATTAGATCATCATGAAGTTGTCAAGGAGTAAATTTTATAGTGAATTCAATCACATCCTTTTCAAGAGTAGGCCAAAATTAACCCATACATAGGCATTTATGGGCTATAGCATGTTTGTTACAATGGCCACTACAAATTCCCCCATGTGCTTATTGAAGAAGAGGAGGGACCTCATCTTGCATAACATAATGGAGAAAAGTACCTTCAACATTAAGAAAATAAAGGATGTTGTGTTGAAATACATACTTAAAATTTTGTTTATGAATGCGTGTCTTTTCATGAGAATCTAAATTAGGAGGATAAGTTTGGTGTTCCAAGAAATGAATAATGTCTTTATACCATGGGTTTTATTAAATGGTAATAGCCTCAAAGTGGAAAATAAGTGAATTTAGTGGTTAATTTAAAGATGGAAATTTTATTATTTGTATAAAAAAAGTAGGATAAAAAAGAAGTTGGTGTGGATGAAAGAGAAAAGCTAAAGAATCCAGGGAATCAGTAATGTAATTTTGACCTCAATGGATAGGCTCAATAGTGAAAGAGATGAAATCCTTAACGAGAGTGGTTTTAATTTGATGATAAGTAGTGAGATTTTAACTTTTGCATTGATAATCACCATTGAATTGGAAATAAATTAGCTAACAATCACCTAAATCATGTATATATTGAATGTTTAAGTCAAGAGAAACTCGCAAGCCTAAGATTAGAGCTTCATATTGAGTCATATTGTTGGTAACATCAAAAGTGAAGTCAAATTCTAAAGGAATGATTTTTCCAAGAGGATTGGTAAGAATGCAACCTAACCTAGCTCCTTGAATGAATTTAGCACCATCAAAGTTAAGGGTCCAAGTAACCTCATGTAAGTCAACATTAATTTCAGGAAGCTCCTCGATGACTAATTTAGGTTTAGTAGTATTAGAGGAAATAGAAAATTTATTGGGATTATTTACCTCAAGATTAGTAGTAGAGCTATGAAAATAATCTTTGAGAGAAATAAATCGATTAAGACCTTCAATGTAGAGGATATTATCATCAGGAAGACTATCTTGAAGGGGAGAAGTAGCTAGCATAGGAGATGTGGTAAGTTGATCATCTATGACTTGTCATTTAACAACTTTTTGAGTGATGATGTAGAGATCAAATTCCATAAGGAGGACTATCCATTTTCAAATTCTATCTCTAGGAAGAAAGGATTTGGAGAAGAAATGGTGAAGGGGTTTAGAATGAATGATGACATAAGTAGTCTGGTAAAGCATGTAATGGCAAATCTTTTTGACTGTAAAGTAGATGGTGAGGCAATCACATTTGATTTCGGTATAACATGTTTCATAATTGATGAGGCCTATACTAATGTAGTAGATAACATACTCTCCTCCAATATCATATTCTTGGGAAAGCATTGCCCCAATTGATATAAGTGTGGAAGAAGTATAGAGGATCAAGGGCCAATCATTAGGAGGACAAAGTGTAGGTGGGTGAAGTAATGACTCTTCTATGTTATCAATGGCTTTTTGACAAGGGTCCATCCATTCTAGACTAGTACCTTTCTTGAGAAGAGAATTAAAGAAGTGAATGTGATAATCCATTTTATGAATGAATCATATAATTTCCCTAAGTTTTCCTAAGTAAAAATTTTGGGAATAGAATGAGGAATGGGCATGTTGACAAAAATACTAATCATAGTGGGGTCAACATAGATGTCATGGAGAGAGACACTAAGAATCTTAACAATTTTCTAGATGTGACACCAAAGACAAGTTTGTAAGGATTGAGTATAACCCAATATTTAATAATATGATCAAAGATCATAACAAGATCAAATATATGAGTCATACAACTCTTGGATTTATCAATGAGATCATGCACATAGGTTTCAATAATTTTTTGCATAAGATCATGAAAGATGTGATTCATTGCTCATTGATAAGTGGCTCTATCATTTTTGAGACCAAACAGAAATTTAACATAGCAATAGGTGCCCCATTCCATAGTGAAAGTGGTCTTATATTGGTCCTCGAGGGTAATGTGAATTTAATTGTAACCCGAGAAGCCATCTATAAGAGATAACATTTCATAACCAGATGTGAAATCAACATTGACATCTATTGAAGGTAAATGGAAGTTATTCTTGGGATAAGCGAGGTTAAGATCTCATAAATAAATACAAATTTGAATGACCATAGTGACATTTTTTTGAATGGGAACAATGTTAAAAACCCATTTAGAATAATCCACTAGTTTAATAAATTTAGCATGGAGTAATTTGATTATTTCTTTATGACATAGAGTGGAAACCTAAGGTGAGAATTTAATTTTATTTTGACACATAGGCTTGGCATTAATATAAGTAATTATATTATATACCAAAATGTTAGGATCAATACCAAGCATTTCCTCGTAGGACCAGGCAAAAACCTAATGATACTTATAATTACTAAGCTTAAATTATCATTTTCAGTAGCGAGGGTTCATGAGATCCTATAATTGGTTGAGGACAGATGGAGTACCATATTTTATGATATTGGTTTCTTTGATAAGCATGGAATTACCATATTGAAAATGGTATAGTGCATTAGGTAAAGAACAGATTGGATTAGCTTTGGGATCAATCATAGCAATGAATTTGAAATAAGTTGTTTTAGTTTTAAAATTCCTAAGTTTACGATGTTGTTGACTAAGTTGAGGTTCTCGAGCATGAAGTATTTTAAGAATAGCTTCATCACTATGCAAGGTAGGAAGAATACCATAATACTCAACATATAATTCAAGATCTATAGTTTTATTACCATGGTGATAATACTCAATTTATTTGATGGACATCAGTTCCCTTGGCATCAAGTGTAATATTAGGAGTAGGATATGGAGATGGATAAAAATAAACTGGAGTGTTGTTGGTTGCATTGATAAGTGGAGGATTAGATGTAATGATTGGATCAATAAGTGGCAAAGGAGATGTAAGAATTTTTTGGAAGTTTAGAAGGTATAAGTTGCTCTACCACCCAAGGGGTATCAATAAGTATAGAATTGGTAGAAAACACATGACCCTCAAGTCACAATCTATATAAATGGTATGGACATCCTAATTAAAATCATGAATTTGATCTAAGGTTTTTTGATAATGCTAGACATTGAAGTTTTGAGATTGAGCTTGGGATATTATAAAATTATCATCATATATTGGAGAAATTGTACATGCTTGAGAATTAGCGGGAGTTTTAAAAAGTGAAATACCTATATTACTAAATGTATGAGAAGAAATTATGAGAGGATCTTGAAATAACTTAGCCATTCCAAAATCATTACAAGTAAAGACATATTCTAGTAAAGAAGGTTCCTAAGCATTTCATGGAGGGGGGAATTGGTAATCTCATCAGTAAAAGGAAAAGTACGGTCTCTTGGTAATAGAGAAGGGGGAGGCCACTACAAAATGTAGAGAGGTGGCTTAGTATTATTATAAGTATGTTACATATCATTAGGTTCATCATAATTGAAATACATAAGAGTAACTTGTAAATCAAGAATCATGTTGATGAACTCAGATAAAGGACCACTATTGATTTTTGGAATTACAGGAATAAGATAATGTTTTTTTGGATTAAGAAGTTGAATGATCTATGGGATTGGATTAGATTCATGATTATATCATTTTCAATTGTGCAAGAATTTAATGAATTGTCTATCATAATAAGCAATGGCCCTCATTTTATGAGTCCATGGGTGACCAAGGAGTATGTTATAATATAGGGGTAAATCAAGGACCATAACATTAGTTCATAAATTTTTAGGTCTGATGGTTAATGGAAGCCAAATTTAACCAAGTGGCTTTTGATTTGTCTTATCAAAATCATGATAGATAAGATGTGTTTGCTTAAGATGATCTTTGTTATAACCAAGTTGTTGGATAAGCCATAAAGATGTCACATTAATACCAGAGCCTTCATCAACTAGTAATTTATGGATAAGGGTAGTATTAATGGATATTTTAATGAAAGGTGGTAGATCATCAACATGAAAAATAATTTCATCATTGATCATGTCTTCTTCAATAAATTCAATAGAAGGATTAGAAGAAGGACACATAGTTATAATGGTATTGACATTGGCATGTTGAGATTCAATAGAAGGTGGTTATTCATCAATAGAAGATGGATCTTCAATTTTTTAGAGTTTTTTCATAAGGAACTTACGATGATAGGGAGAAGTAAGAACGAAGTCCATAAGTGGAATCTTATAAGGCATAGATTTGAGTTCTTCAAGAAAGTTCCAATGAGATTTAGAAGAACTAATATGAGGTTTATGAGCTAAAGTAGATTATAAAGGTATAAATTTAGTTGGAGGTTCAGATGGAGGATTTGGTTCCTCATGGGCTTCCATAACAAGATTAGTGGTGGTAGTATATTTGAGAAGTTGTTCTTCTAAAGATGGATTATTAGGTTTGGTAATGGGATCTTTGTGATCCGTCTTGCAATGATAATTGACCTTAGTAGTGTTAACATATTGAAAATTGTTATAACATTGATCATAATTAGTATCAATGGCACAAACATCCTTAGTGTTTGGTTGATTATTGGTTGTATAAAAATATTTTTGATTATTTGAGGTAGAAGCTTTGGAAGCTTTTAAATTTTGAAAAGCAACAGTGTACTCTTGATGAAGAAGGTTGATCATGGATTCATGATTACATGAATCACCAAGCATTTAGGAGACAACAAATTTAATGAGCTCTTTACAAGATTCATGGAAATGACCAATGTTGGCATGGAAACATAAAAGTAGATTAGGGTCATACAACTTCGGAGGATTGTTAGGATAAATGAAAGGTTTAGAGGGTGGTAAAAATTATTTCATTTGCTGAGCTGAGAGAGGTGTGTGAGAAGATGAAGGAATATCAGTCTTGGAAACTCCTAGTTTGGTTTGTGGTACACTAGTAGTGATAGTATTGGTAGATGTTTTAAAATAACCTTTTAAAAGTTTAGGACTAGGTTTGAATTGCTTCATAATAAAGTCTTGACGTTTATCTTGGTTAAGAGATTCATTAAGTGTTTGTGGAACAAAGGTTCAAACCTTGTATTGAAGATATGGAGTCAAAGTAGTGATAAAGATTTTGAATAAATTATCATCAATCATGTTGTGATTGGATTTACGGGCCAATGATTTCCATATTTTAATAAATTCATGATCTGATTCAATGGGGGATTGTTTCACATTGATGAAGTGGCTAAGACAAATTTTGAGAAGATCATTATGTTGAAAATATTTAACTAAAGGAGTGACCAAATCTTTCAATTGCCAAATGGAATGTTGGTGTAATTGGTTATACCATTCTAATACATCACTAGTAAAGGTTTTAAATAAGAGTTTAGTTGTGGAAACAATATTAGTTTGGATCCACTCTTTGTAAATATTTCCAAAGCCTTTAAGAAATGAGGTAGGGTCTTTAGTCCCATCATATTGATAATTGGAGACATGTTACCAATATCAATGGATACAATAAAAAGGGTTAAAGGCTCATTTTGAATAGTTTGACGTATCTTATTATTCATTATTGGTTTATGAATAATATTACTTGAGGTATCTCTAAGATGTGGAAGAATGTATTTAGGATTAAATTGAGGATGGATAATTGGAGGTTGATTAGCCATATTAATAAAATGTTGTTAAAGTTTCATCATTTGATTGGTGTTAGAGTTATGAATTATTTTCATTTGTTGAATAACTTGGGTAAGAAGTTGAGTTGTATCAGGTGGTGGGTTGGTGTTGGTAGGATCACTCCCTAAATTAGTGTTAGGAGGAGGGTTATTAGAAGATAGATTATTAATGAGATTATTGATTAAAATTGTGTCAATTAATCCATATTAGTTTGAAAATTTTGGATATGAGAAGTATCTTGGTAAGTAAAAAAAGGATCAGACCCATCAACTTCATCTTGAGGTGTGATTTACACCATGTTATAAATGATGGATGAAAGAGAGGAAGAGGTGTCCCAAGAGTGATGGTGATCTTGGGTAGAAAAAAGAGGGAGAAATGAACATCCCATATAGTATCTAAATGGATTCAAGTTTTCCAAGAAGATTCTAATAGGATACTTCATTATGAATGAAGAGAAATGAACATAAGGCTAATAAGGAAAAGTAGTAAACTGGATCAACAAATAGGGAATGCAAATAATACTATAGGGTCAACTAGGTTGAATTAACATAGAAAAAAGGCCTAAAAATATTATAGGGATGATTGGGTCAACCTAACATAATAAACAAAGGATTGAAAATTATACAAGGTCAACTGAATCAACTCAGTATAATAGACAAGGAAAAACAAGATCCTATAATAGACTGTGTCGACTAAAATGACTTTACACTAAGATGAGAATAATTTTTCAAGTATTTAGAAAATCAAGAATTTATAAGAAACAAATAATCAATTAGATTAATGAGGGTGATCGAATTGAGGCACAACACAAAACCTTGCATCAACATTGGCTAATGCAATTTGTTGCTATAGAAAATATAATTGAATAAAGGGCAAATAATCAACTTGGAAAGAAAAAGTTAACTAGATGGTCAACCTTAATTTTATTTATATTATTATAATATATTTTTAAGTATGATGGGAATTTTTTTGTAAGTAAGAAATTATAAATAAATCTAAGGATAGTTGTAAGACATTTGAAATAAAAGGCATCTCTACTGGCAATGATATAGGCTTGGTATTAGGGCCTACCCCCTCACTTCACACACAACAATGATAAGGGTGTCGTGTGATTTGAAAAATTATACCATTAACCATGTGTTTATACTTGGCTAGAAAACCAAGTTAGCTTCCCCTGTAATATGAAATTCAAGTAGGTAGGCCTTGGGTAGACAATTTTTAAAGTGCTTGTTTAAGATTTTATGATTTGGTAGTGTGTTCATAAAATAGAACATAGTGAAAATAAATGGTAAATTAAAAACAACCTAGTTATGTTATGTGAACTAACCTAATAATGCAAGCAATAATAAATGAAAGTGTGAGCTAATTACTAGCAATAAAAGTTAATTCTAGCTTTGAAACAGAGTATAGTGTTGATTTAGTCAATAGTGTATGTATAGAGTATAGAATAGGGTAAATAATGTCACCTTTGTACTAGGGAAGCAAAGGTATAAAAATAAATAGGGTTGATAAAGTTGACCTAATTATCTAGATAACACACAAAATATAGAACTTAGTCGATAGGGTAGCCCCTGTTGACTTTACATGGGCAATTTTGAAGATTGCAAATTATGAAAGGAAAGACTATAAGAAAAGAGAAAAAGGATAGAAAGGAACCTTAATGAGTCTAAATATGAAAAAAAATGAGATTGATATCAAAAAACCTTAGTAAATGACTGCAAATCCTGCTAACAAGGTTAACTGGGTCAGTCTAGCTTTACAAAAACCTGTTACTAAGTGTCTAAAATATACATGGTTGATTGGGTTGACCTAGTAGTCTGGACTAGATGTCTAAAAGTTTGAAAAATTGTACTAGGTCACCTAGGTTGATCTAGTAGCATATATATCAAAAAGAGCCTATATAGAAAGATCAAAGTCATTTAGATGCGACTGTATGTTAAACCTATGGACAAAAGTTAGAAATATGTTGATGTAGTCAACCCAATATGGTAAATATATGATCAAAATGATAAAATAATGAAAAATTAGTAAAAAATCCTTAAAGGGTTAGTTCACATTAGGTTTAATAGAATGTATGCAATCAGAAATGCATTATGTCTATAAATCAATCCAAACTTGGAGAAGATAGAGCATACCTACACTTCTGGTTGGGAAGACATTTGTTAAGTGGGATCATAACCAATATGGGGATCCACTAGACCTGATTAGGGGATCATTTATCATAATACACCATGATAAGGAGGGTTCTAAAGCTTTCAGTCTAACACAATCATGAAATAACCCTAAGGGGTTCCTAGGTTTTGATATTTCACTTAATCTAATATAGAGCTCACCAAATCTTGTGGCACAACATGAGGGGTTAGTAAATAATAAAAACATTTATAGGAGAGTATTAATTAAGCTAAGTATGAGTAAAAACCTAATACATGGAATATGAAGAGTAATATTATTCGAAGCTAATAATTATGCTACTTCTATTTACTAAAGAGATGATCAAAGTTAGAGAATAATTATTTGAATGTGAAGCCATCGAGACTCAATCTGTCATTTGGCCAAAGGGGATTTGAAAGAGGTTATTATGGTTTATAAGGATCACTAAGAAATTCCAAAGCATCTAATACTTATCCACAAGATTAAATTTGCCAAGTAGAAACCCTAAGCTAAGACTCCTTAAGTAGAATGGTGGAAGAGAAAACTATAAATAAGTGCAAGTAAATAATAACTCTTTTTTGCATTTTGAAATAATTATGAAATTATATTATATTTACAGGTAGATTTAACCCTTGACCCTTTTGAAAATCTTGGTCAACAAGGTTGGCCTAGTCAACTAACTATAATTTTGGACAATAATTCACTAGGTCATGAGATAGGTCAGCCAAAGGTCAACTAGCTCCTAAGTGAAAAATACCCTAAAACTATATAAGGTCAACCTAGTTGACCCAATACATCTAACAAACAAAAATGGATTTAGGTGAGGAAAAGAAGGATGGAAAGAGGAAAAAGACTGAAAGAGTGTTGATGCAGGAGCATCTACATACATTTTCATGCAAGACATGGTTACGTTGGGATACAAGTCATGTTTGAATTTAAATTTCAATTTATTTTAATTTTACCTCCAAAATGTTGTTAATGAGGAGTAATTGTAAAAAGTAAATGTTGGGGCTATTGAGAAAATAAAGGAGTGGTTAAAAATATTTCAACCTTGGTATATTGTTGCAAATTAAAAACTGTTTTTGTTTTATCTTGAGCCCAAGTTGGGTGTAGAAGTTAGGGAAGAGGCTCTTAAAAAGAGCAAAAGATAATTTATTTAATAAAATAGAGGATAGAGGGACGTAGAGAAGAGAGAGAGGGAGCACCTCATTTAGAGAGGAAAGAAAGAGACAACCAGGAGATTAAGAATGGAGGACAGAGAGAATATTTGGATGTGACGGCAAGAAGAGGGAATGAAGTGGCTAAATAAGGATTTGGAAGCCATTGATCATGATCATGGATGTATGGATTCTTTTCTGTGTAAGTGCTCTTATTTGATCAAGAAAAAAAATGATGTTGATTTTTATGTTATCTGTAGAACTCTGTTTTAGCTATAAGCAGGCCTATGTGTACATAATTTTCCATAGGAGCTTAAAGAATAATGATTAAATTATGGTGTAAGATATGCATGAGGAATGTTTAGGTGTATGCCAAGAACAAGTTGGAAATGGTATTACATAATCAAGAGATCTAAAGAACTCTGATGCTCCCCCTGTTTTGCAATTTGCTTTTCAATATACTGTAGTCATCCCACCTGAAGAAAATTTAAATAATGGTTTACAATCTAATTTTATTTTGATCTTCTCAAATCCATAATAGTGTCTAGTGAAATACACTCCAATATAGTCAAATTAAAGCATGTGATTACATTGCTATGTGAATGGATGTTCGAATATATGAGGGATTGAGCAATAGTTCCAAGGTTATTGACAAGATCTGATTTGGTCATTCCAATCCCACTGTCCACAATGGTTATTGTATTGTTCATCTTGTCTGGAATAATATCAATAAAAAGTTATAGCTGTACATCCAACTTACTCTTATCTGTGAAGGCCTCGAACCGAATCTTGTCCAAAGCATTTGAAGAATTACTGATGAGTTCTCTCAGAAAAATCTCCTTGTTGTTGTAAAATGTATTGATGATCAAACTCAGCATGGTTGAGAATTCAAACCCCATCTTTGGCATTGGAAAAATATGGTAAGATAAAGATGTCTCAAGGAATTATGGGAAATGGTTTTCTATTTTGGTAGAGCTGAGTCTGAGTAGGAGAAAAACCATGTTTCAAAAGCCCTTTGGAGGCCATTAGCATTGGTATTATTAAAAAGGTGATCTTGTTTTGAAAAGGTTGAAATCCCATGAAAATTGAATATCCTACTCTACAATCTCGAATGGAGATGCCTGGGACTATTAAACAGATTCACTACCATTAGAAGAATTTTGTATGAGTTGAACTGAGTCTGTTTGAATAGAAACTTGAGGCATATATCATCTCTTTGTATTTATGATGCCATATTTTAATAACTTTCCCTGAAAGCTTAGAGAAGGCTACAAGAGGACCGGGGTAAATCTTATAGATGTTCCCAAAGGAAAGAAAGATGCAGTAGATAAAGCCATCTTAGTTGACATGTTCTTATTTGCACTCGATAACCCTCCTCCATCTGCCATTCTCTTTATTTCTGGAGATGTTGATTTTGCTCCTGCTTTGCACAAGTTGGGGCAACAAGGTTATGCAGTCATTCTTGTCATTCCATTTGGCATTGGAGTATCTTCTGAACTTTGGGCACCTTTCCAAATGATGATTCAAATTTTCCAAATGATGAGGAGGTTATTGTCTATAAAGGTTTGACTCAGAATAGGTATATTGTTGAAACAAGTTCTGTACAAGCTTATACCATGCATACAAAACATATGGCTGTAGATTTTCCATTGACTTCTTTGCCAATAAATCAAGTGCATCATTTTTGGTATCAGAGCTTGAAAGCTCTTGGGATTTGGTAATTGATCATGTTTGCTAATAAGTTGCTGCAAGGATTGGCAAAAGGATCAACAAGACAAAGCACTAGAAGACCCTATTGAGGAAAGGTATGAGTAACCTTTGATATTTGATTTGAGTTTATTGTGTTTGAGAAGAAAATAGGTGAAAAGGAAGGATTAAAGCCATTGAATCTTGACAAGAGAGAAGAGAAGCTTGGAAAGCTCAAAAGTAAGGGAGCAAGTGAATGCTCAAGAGGAAGGTCCAAAGCAAGGTAAGCTTGGATTTGTGAAATTATTGATATTTGGTTAAAGTAGTGTCATATTGCAGACCAATGACTCAGTGTGAAGCTCAATAAAGCCATTAAGGGGGATCAAAAGACTAGGATGCAAAAGGCCTAGGTGAGATCAAGGAGATTGTCAAAAGACCAGTCAAGGAGAAAGGCTTGGGTGAGACAAGTGGAACAAAAGACTAGGGTGCAAAAGACCTAGGTGAGGAGCTAAAGGGATCAAGAGACCAAGGTGGAAAAGACTTGGGTGAAGATCTCAGAAATGGAAATATTGTTGAGAAAAGAGCAGAGCAGCAAGGTACATGAGGGCACCAAGAAGAAAACAAGCATCCAAAAGAAGAAAGGTATGACTAGTATTGAAATTGATAAAGAGATTGATAGTTTGAAAAAATATTTAGCTAATTTTGTAGATAGATATGAGTCTTGGATGCAGATGGACAAGCAAGCATGGGTATGACCAATGAGGAAGAGGTTGAAGTGGCCAATAGATCTCCTAATGAAGAGGAGAAGAAGACAAAATCAGATTGCCAAGAAGAGAGAAGCCCATAGAGGCTTGAAGAAGATAAGAAGGTTGCCAAGAGAGCAACAAAAAGAGGAAGAGATTGTGAAAAATGTTCTCATTATGGATAACAAGAGAAGAGAAGAAAGAAAAGATGAAGTGCCAGGAAGAGCACTTGAAAAGATAAGAGTGTTGATGAAGAGAGCACTCATAGGGACCTTGTGGTCTCTTGTTTTTACATCTAATGTTGTCTTTGCATGGGTAATTTTAGGTATGAGCAGCCTTGTGAAGGTCAAAAGAAAGGCCTTGAAGACTGAAGAGATTGATGCAAGAGAAGACACCAAATGCACAAGCGAATGTGCAAGAAAGAGAAGTGAATTTGTTGTTGATGATAAAGAAGAAGAGATGCATTGGTTAATGCATGAGGGAGGTGTTGAGGAACCCATACAAGCAAGAGGAGAGATAGAAGATGAGGATGACTTCCATGATGCCATTGAAATCCAAGAAAAGGCAAGAGAACAGTCAAGCATAAAGGAAGAAGAAAGGAAAAATAATCAAGAAGCTATGCAAGTCAAAGAACTAATGGAGCAGCCCATTAAGGAGGTAAAGGTGAATTCCAAAATTGACTTTTCTTATTCTTATAAGCATGAAACTATTGATATGCATGTTAGAGAAGCAAAGGGAAAGGTGAAGTTTCCAATTAACCATGGATATGTGATGCCTAAACGGTGGAAGAAGCAAACTCCCAAGCAACAGGAAGTGTTGGTACAAGAGCATGGATTTAGGATGCCTACATGGCTTGAGAAGACAAATAATAAGAAGGAGAAACAAGTATGGGTGCCTAAGAAGGCAAAGAGAGAAGATGTGAGTGTTGAGGCAACAACACGAAGAAGTCAATGGAAGAGGATTGAAGGTGATTCAAGCAACCAAGAGAATGAAGGTGAGATGGTGAGTATGGAAGAGGCATTCCATGAAGATAGGATGCATGAGAGGTATACCAAAGAGGTAAAAGGTAAACAAATTGTTTATGATGATGTGCTTGAATCATTTAATGATCCTTTCATGAGAAATGAGGTATGGAAATTGTCTATGAGGACTAATATTCAGCAAGGAGAGAGTTCCAAATGGATGGATGATGAGGAAAGAGGAGAGTATGCAACAAAGCAATGCCTCATTGAAAACAAAGAACAAACAAGATGGCTTCAAAGAGAAGTTGAAGAGAGTAAGGAGACACAAGGTAATGGTGTTTCAATTGCTTTTGATAAGTGTACTAATGAAGAAGTTGGTTTACATGAAGATAGCTCAAGAAAGCATGAGATGAAGAGTAAGGCTAGTGAAGGACAAGTAATCCTTGTGAGTGATGAGCCCAAGTTTGATGAAGATAGTGATATAGATGAGATCTTACTAAAGGAAGAGTTGAGAATGTTGGAGGAGTTGTTTGGTCATTCAAGAAAGATGAATGAAGATACAAGCCATGGTGAAGACACCATTGGGAAGAGTGAAACAAGACAAGAGCAAAGCAAAGAGGTCAAGAGAATTTTGATCAAGGAGCAAGAATGTGAAGGCAGCTAAGAGGCTTCATGGCCTAAAGATTTTGATTCTAAGGTGGATTTGAATGTTTTGTATGCAGGTATGAAGGTTGCTAAAGTGAATGACAGACATGAGTCATTGGAGAAGCTCATGAAACAAGAAGAACAACAAGATCTAGAAGACATGTATGAGAATGAAACATGGAGATGGGACATAATAACTAAAAAGGAGATGAGAAGAAGAACATATTAGAAAAGAAAGAAAAGCAAGAAGATGAAAGATAAAGATTATCAAAGACAAACACCAGCATTGGTATTGGCAACAAGACCTTGGGATCTAGGGATAGAGTGAAGACTAAAACATTGAAGAGATATCTATTTCTAGAGGGAGAGTATGATGCAGGAGCATCTACATACATTTTCATGCAAGACATGGTTACGTTGGGATACAAGTCATGTTTGAATTTAAATTTCAATTTATTGTATTTTTCCCTCCAAAATGTTGTTATTGAGGAGTAATTGTAAAAAGTAAAGGTAAAAATTAAATCTTTGGGCTGTTGAGAAAATAAAGGAGTGGTTGAAAATATTTCAACCTTGGTATATTGTTGCAAATTAAAAACTGTTTTTGTTTTATCTTGAGCCCAAGTTGGGTGTAGAAGTTAGGGAGGAGGCTCTTAAAAAGAGCAAAAGATAATTTATTTAAGAAAATAGAGGACAGAGGGACTTATAGAAGAGAGAGAGGGAGCACCTCATTTAGAGAGGAAATAAAGAGACAACCAGGAGATTAAGAATGGAGGACAGAGAGAGTATTTGGATGTGAGGGCAAGAAGAGGGAATGAAGTGACTAAATAAGGCTTTGGAAGCCATTGATCATGATCATGGATGTATTGATTCTTTTCTATGTAAGTGCTCTTAGTTGATCAAGAAAAAAAATGATGTTGATTTTTATGTTATCTGTAGAACTCTGTTTCAGTTATAAGCTGGCCTGTGTGTATATAATTTTCCATAGCAGCTTAAAGAATAATGATTACATTATGGTGTAAGATATACATGAGGAACCTTTAGGTGTATGCCAAGAACAAGTTGGAAATGGTATTACATAATGAAGAGATCTAAAGAACTCTGATGCTCCCCCTATTTTGCAATTTGCTTTTCAATATACTGTAGTCATCCCACCTGAAGAAAATTTCAATAATGGTTTACAATCTAAGTTTATTTTGATCTTCTCGGATCCATAATAGTGTCCAGTGAAATACACTCCAATACAGTTAAATTAAAGCATGTGATTACATTGCTATGTGAATGGATGTTTGAATATATGAGAGATCGAGCAATAGTTCCAAGGTTATTGACAAGATCTTATTTGGTCATTCCAATCCCACTGTCCACAATGGTTATTGTATTGTTCATCTTGTTCGAAATAATATGAATAAAAAGTTTCGGCTGTGCATCCAACTTGCTCTTATCTATGAGGGCCTCGAATTGAATCATATCGAAAGCATCTGAAGAATTACTGATGAGTTCTCTCAAAAAAATCTCCTTGTTGTTGTAAAATGTATTGATGATCAAACTCAGTGTGGTTGAGAATTCGAACCCTGTCTTCGGCGTTGGAAAAATATGGTAAGATCAAGATGCCTCGAGGAATTATGGGAAATGGTTTTCTATTTTGGTAGCGCTGAGTTTGAGTAGGAGAACGACCATGTTTCAAAAGCCCTTTCAAGGCCATCAGCATTGGTATTATTAAAAACGTGATCTTGTTTTGAAAAGGTTGAAATCCCATGAAAATTGAATATCCTACTCTACAGCCTCGAATGGAAATGCCTGGGACTATTAAACAAAGTCATTACCATCAGAAGAATTTTGTATGAGTCAAACCGAGTCTATTTTAATAGAAACCCAAGGCATATATCATATCTTTGTATTTATGATACCATATTTTAATAACTTTCCCCGAAAGCTCAGAGAAGGCTGCCAGAGGACTAGGGTAAATCTTATAGATGTTCCCAATGGAAAGAAAGATGCAACAGATAAAGCCATCTTAGTTGACATGTTCTTATTTTCACTAGATAACCCTCCTCCATCTACCATTCTATTTATTTATGGAGATGTTGATTTTGCTCTTGCTTTGCACAAGTTTGGGCAACGAGGTTATGTAGTCGTTCTTGTCATTCCATCTAGCGTTGGAGTATCTTCTGCACTTTGGGCACCTTTCCAAATAATGATTCAAATTTTCCAAATGATGAGGAGGTTATTGTCTATAAAGGTTTGACTCAAAATAGGTATATTTTGAAACAAGTTCTGCACAAGCTTATACCATGCATACAAAACATATGGTTGCAGATTTTTCATTGACTTCTTTGCCAGTAAATCAAGTGCATCAAGTGTGCAAAAGGAGGAGTAATAAGTTAGGGAATGGTTTTTAGGAGTTAGTTAGATTAGAATAAATGCAAATAAGGGGAAAAATATTGAAAATCACTAATGGTCTTCCCACCCCTTTCTAGGTGCACCCTTTAAGGCATGCACTCAGAGAGATTGAGTCTCGATGGGTTCTTGCAAGATGTAAAATGTTAGTATTTGATAAAATTTGAAAATATTATGTGTATATAGGTGGCTCAGGAACTAAAGTAGACTATGAATCCATCATTGCCTTGTATGATAAAATTTATAATAGATAACATATGTAGTACCTAGGAAATAGAAGGAATGTAAACATGGAAATCCATATAATTTTTATTTTCTGAGCAAATATTTGTATATTTTTGTATTTTTCAACATATTATATTGTCTTTGTGTTTTTTGAGTATAAGCTATGTATAAACAACATGAAAATGAAACTATATATAAGGATCAAGGTAAGAAAAACCATGTACAAGTAAATTTTGATTTGTTTAGATATATAATCTTCTTAAATGCATGATGTTCAGTGAATTCTTTACTACCTTATTGTTAAGTGAAATTAGAAAGTATACCTTGGGGCTAAGATTTTCTGTGATTAAGTAAAGGCCAAGCCAATTTAGTTTAAACTTTCCTTTTATTTCTTCTTTGGCATTGACATTTATGAGGTTCTCTCTGAGAATGAAATCATTGATGTTTAAAATTCTCTACTATGAACACAACTATTGTATGCCCAGTGGATTCATTTCTAGTATGACTTGAGGTGCTCGATGAATTAGATGCAAGTGTGATCCAACTATTCTAACTCATGTAGATGTTTTTATCTATATTGATCATTTATGATAATCTATTTGAGAGAAACTTATGGGGATGGGATTTATAATTCCAATAGAATAATTGCTTTAGTTTCATAAACTAGTGAATAAGCAATAGTTCATGTCAGTCTAAAAATACTGGTGTGTTAAGCTCATAGTGAATATACAAGTTGATTATGCCAAACATCATTAAATTTGGTAAATATTTTGCTTAGGATGTTATTAATTGTCTTATTTGTAAATTTTCTTGACCATTACACTATGGGTAGTATGGATTAGATATTATGTGTTAGATCTTATATTTAACACAAATGTTTTTCATTATTTTATTCTTAAAAGAGGTTTGATTATTTGTAATGATGGCCACTGGTAGTCTAAAATAGGAAATGATGTTCATCATGAAGAAGAAACATATATCTTATCCTTTTTTGAATTGTAACAGGACTACCTCCACTCATGTAGTAAAGTATTTTATCATTATAATGATAAATTTGTGTCCCCTTGCTGATTTTGGGTTGATTTTATGAATGAGATCAAATCCCCATAGCATGAATGGCCATGAAGAGATAATAAGTTCTAATTATTATGAAGGAACATGGTGTAGATTTCTATGTCATTTAAATTTGTTGCACATTCTAATATTTTCTTGGCATTCTAGTTTATTGGTGGGATAATAATATCCTTACTGGTGTAATTTATGTGACGTGGCTTTCCCACAAAAATGGCCACCACATTCACTATCATATACTTGGATAATGAAAACCTTAGCTTCATCAAATGCCAAACATTAGAGTAGGTGTCCATCAAAATATCATTTCAACAAGTCCCCACTAATTATGACATAATAAGAGACATTCCTCAATAATTTTTACTTGCCATTTATTTTTAAAGTATTTGGCATGATAGACTTGTGCATAAAATTAAACATATCAAAAAACCATTTAAACATGTTGTACTACACATGGTGGCTAAAACTAATAGAGCTATGAGGTTGGTTTGAGATATCGATGGTGACTATAACTATTTTATAGTAAAGATATCCTATCCATCATTAATGTCAATGGCATTCAATGATGTCTCACTTACCATTGCATTGGTGAGATGATTGTCTTTATAAAGGATATTTTAAATAGATAATTATTCAAATTGAACCTATAGATCTTAAACAATATTCTTATAAGGAATTAATCATTCTCCCTTGGTTTGGTAGAGATTTTTTACTTGATTTATGACCAGCTATGAATCCTCATAGACCATATTAGCTTTTATTTGGATAGCTAAGTTGCTTGGAGACCAAGGATAAGTGTCTTGTATTATGAGATATTATTTGTGCATGAGAAACTTAACTAACATCTAAGTGGTACTATGTGTCCAAGTGGGTTGGTAAAGACTATTATGGATTTAGTTCTTGATGAACATCTAGAACCATGAAATAACATTGTCCATGTGTTAGAAGTAATGTTGTAAGATGTGAATCATCTCAAAAAAAATCATTGATAAGATTGGTATCTAATAGTGGTGTTATTGTAAATTGGTCTACAATTATCTAGAACCATCAAATAACATTGTCCATGTGTTAGAAGTAATGTTGTAAGATGTGAATCATCTCAAAAATAATCATTGATAAGATTGGTATCTAATAGTGGTGTTATTGTAAATTGGTCTACAATTATCTCTCCCTTTATCAATTTTTGTAACATGATATTTAGATAAAATTCTATGAGTAACATTACCCATTTGGTAATATATCCAGAGAGATGCAGTTTAGATGTGAGAAACTTTTAAGGGATATGATTTCATAATAGCCTATGCCTCATTATTGATCATATAGTGCCAAAGCTTTTATGTAGAAAATACAAATGCTAAATAGAGTTTTTCCATTGTGTAATAATTTTGTTTATAATCAACAACTGTACGACTAACATAATTAAAAAGTCATCTTTTGTGTTGGGCATCATGTTGTGCCAAGAGTGAACAAAAGACAAGATCGGTGGTTGAAATGTAGAGTAGAAGTGACCTATTGCGTATTGGTGGTATCAAGATAGGTAGATTCAATAATTATTATCTGAGTGTATCAAATATTGTTTGACATGCAATATCCCATTTAAATTTGGTATCTTTCTTGAGTAAAATTGTGAATGAATAAGTCTTATCTACCAACCGTGCCACAAAATGACATGTGGCCTAGATTTTGCCCTATAAAGATCACAATTAATTTAAGTTTGTAGGTAGATACATATCTATTATATCTTTGATTTTATTTGTATCCACCTCAATGTTGCACTGGGATATTATGAATCCCACAAATTTAATGGATGTGACCCCAAAGATGCATTTCTTGGGACTGAATTAGACATTATATTATCTCAAGCTTTTTAAAATATGTTGTAAATCAATTAAATGACATTGTAATTATTTTGATTTAGCTAATAAGTCATCAAGGTAGTCTTCGACTATTTTATGAATTAGATCATGAAAAACCTAGGTCATATTTCATTGGTATTTTAATCCAGTGTTATTTAATCAAAATTCATGACTATGTAGCAAAAGGTACCCCATGGTGTGGTAAAAGAAGTTTTTTATTTATCATTTTTGTCTATCTTGATTTGATTATAACCTATAAAACCCTCTATGAAAGATAGAATCTCGTATCTTACTATGGATTCTAATATCATATCAATTTTAGGTAGGGAGAAGTCATCCTTAGGAGATATTTTATTTAAATCTCAAGAGTGAGAAAAACATCAAATTTGGCCATTAGGCTTAACAACTAGCACAATGTTAGATACCCATTCGGGGTGAACAACTAGTCGAATGAATCCTACATCAAAGAGGCATTAAATCTCATCTTTGACTAGAAGAGACACCTTAGGATAACTTTTTTAATTTTTTTGGTTTAACTAGGTTTGC
>JARHVA010005859.1:965000-1017500 GCA_037957365.1 Torreya grandis
ATTTTGTATATATGATTTGACTACTTTTTTTGTTGGGTAATGGCTTTTGACCAGAGCATGAATAGGTCTGGGACACAACCAAGGGCCTAAATCTACATATATACCATGAATTATCATATGCAAACCAAAAACTTATCGAATAAGGTCACCATCGACTTTGAGAATACTCAACAGTCATTAACTATCCTGAGAATACAACTAATGACCACAACTAGTCTCATATATATTTCTAGAGATTTAAACCTGGGTGGGGCTTGAAGCAACTAAGCCACTTAACCAAATCACCAACATCTCTTTGACGATTTAACTACATTATTATTATTATTATTATTATTATTATTATTATTATTATTATTATTATTATTATTATTATTATTATTATTATTATTATTATTATTATTATTACGTACTTAAATTATCAAAGAGATGTGGGTGAGTTGGTTAAGTGGCTTGGTTGTTTCAAGCCTCACCCACATTTAAATCTCTAGAAAGATATATGAGGCTAGTTGTGGTCATTGGTTGTATTCTTGGGATGATGATAATAATAATAATAATAATAATAATAATAATAATAATAATAATAATAATAATAATAATAATAATAATAATAATAATAATATAATAATAAGGGTTGCATAGTGACTAGTCCTTACCTTTAGTAATAATATTATTATGAATTTGCAATGATGTTTGAAGATATTGTGGGTCTTGCAATTGGGTATTTGATGAATTAATTATTAGTCAAATATATTATACATGTATTTAATAGGACACATGCCTTTTTCATGGGTACAACATATATGTTTTAGCCAAACCATATGTTATTTGACTTGGCCAGATTGTGTGGATATGTTGCCTAACATGAGACAAAATTGGTAGTTTTATTTCTCTTGATAGATGTGGAAGATAGAGGGAAAATAAATCTTAACAACATATCTAAGATCCTAGAATATTGTTAAGAACTAAAGCCCAATCGAGCAATACTTGGCTCAATTACAGAGAAAGGAGAGCTCTAGGCTTTCATGGCATGGTCAACAAAATAGAGCGCAGTGATCTAAGATGTCAGGATAACTCAAAGAAGCAACAAAGGCATGACAAGTGATAACCATAGAATATAGTGGAAAGACATGAACAAACAGTAAAGG
This sequence comes from Torreya grandis, assembly GCA_037957365.1. Classification (NCBI taxonomy): domain Eukaryota; kingdom Viridiplantae; phylum Streptophyta; class Pinopsida; order Cupressales; family Taxaceae; genus Torreya; species Torreya grandis. The sequence continues at coordinate 966,146 of JARHVA010005859.1, forward strand.
AGTCTGAGTTCTTGAGAGCCATTGATCTCAATGTAAGATCAATACCTCAGGAGATCAAACGACTATCGAATGACCCTGATGCATCCTAGGTCTCCTTTGACTATAAGGCTAAAGCAGACATTTGGGTCTTTAAACTATGTAGAGGTTTGTTTACAATGCCAAGAAAAATATGGAATCATACACAAGGCTCGTGAATTGCTTGACATAATGGCTGAAATAAAAGTGGTCTCATGGAATGTTATGCCTTTAGGACATGCATAAAATGGTTTTCCTGATGTCGTTTTAAGTATTTCAAAAGTTTGAATACTTACATTAAGTTTGGCATTGATGGACTATGTATCTTATTTCTTTTTACCAATGATGTGATTTCTCTTACATGCAATATAAAAATTTCACCCAAGTAATTAATGTAATATTATATGTTATAGTAATAAATATATGTTATTAAGCATATATATGTAATTGTATAATAATAAGCATATATGTGTAATTGTATAATAATAACAAGAGACATGTTTTATATAATTAATATTAATGTAATATTTTTATTATCATTTTATATATCTATTTATATTTGTAAATAATCTATTTAGTGTAATATCTATTTGTGATAAGGCAAGCTTCTTGAGGATTAACAGATAGGCCAAATTGCCTTGACCAATAACCCACACTTCAAAACCCTGTTTCATCGATATCAATAAATTTAAATGAAGAACCAAGCAGATCTCCATTTTAACTCATTAGACCAGACCAATTAATCTTTCAAAATTAGTTTTAACTAGTAACTTTAGTAGTTGTGTTCCTCCTTTGGAAAGATTGAGTTGTGGCAGTTCTTTGATTTGTTTCCATTTATAGTGGATATTTAAGGATAACTCAAATTAGATGTATTTCCACCTTCACTAAACAATGTAAAAATGGCTTGAGGTATTTTCCACAATAAATGTCATAAAAATGCAGTCCAAATAAATTCAAATGGGTGTCAATAGTCATAACATTAAGTATATTGTCCACGTTATTGTAAATGCATGTGTCACTGATATGAATTTGAATATGTGTATATTTTAGCCAATGACCCCTTGGAGTGAATAGACGATGTCTGAATAAATTAATGTAGATTATAAAGTAGAAGATATCTAGTTTATATCCATTCAAAAATAGCTACTATTCAGTATTCCATTGAAACTTGCTTTAGCAAATATATTCAGATTCATATGTACAACAAGAACTCAAGATTCCATCAAATCCAATTACACTAAGACATTGCGAAGAATTGTTGGCTCCTTGTGGTAATTCTAATTTGCAAATAATATTTTGTCAAACATAATTTCTAAGTGCATTATCCAACACTAACATCCCATTTCTTGCATAATCATCATCTATATACACATCCACAACTTTTCTCCATCCCTAGTGACTAACCATAGCAACAATAAAGCTTCCATCCGGGAAAACCATTGTGTGTTATATGAAGAATTATGGGTATTGATATGAAGAAATATTTGGACGAGTCATTGAAAATGACACAAGTGGTATTTTGAGTTCACTTGATAATTATGATACAACATGAATCAGTACCGATGGTTGTGGCCCTACTATTGCCACCATGTCTTTTTTCTTCATTAGCTCCAAAGCTGCCATTAAATACAAAGACCTCATGAATTTTAAAAATACAATGGAACATTGAATGTATTGAACCATGTTTCATACAAGTCACCAATGAATCTTGAATCAAACAACTTGTTCCATGTTGTTGAAAGGTCATGTACAATATGTGCCAACATACAACTGCTCCTAATAGCATTGAGATGCAACGCTTTGATAGAATTGAAACTTGGGTCCAATAAGAGATGTCGAAAGTGTGTTATTATCATTTCATATAGGTACACTACATATTATTTATCATCTCAAAAAGCCCAATCTCCAAGTGAATAAAAGTTGACAAAAAAACGTGTCACATAGCTGATTAGTTATATTTATTATTATTTGATATTGGTATTTAAAGTAGCATTAAATATAGGGGATTGTAATATTGCTTTTTGAAATCATGCATTGTAAAAAATTTAAAAAATTGTTATGAAAATATTTTATTATTTATAATATGTTTAAAGTCACGGAATATTCCCAAATAACACCCTTGGAAATATTCTAATATTTATATGTAAAAATATTCGAAAAAATTGATAATTGTTAAAATCATATGAATTTAAAAATTTTGATTAGTTGAAAAAAAAATTAATTAATTAGAAGGTGAAAGTCTAAATACCCTATTTTAACAGGGAATAATAAGAACAACAACGACGACGACGACGACGACGACGACGACGACGACGACGATGATGATGATGATGATGATGATGATGATGATGTCTTATTCTTAGGAAGCAATAATTCAACGTGAAACCCCCTACTTAATAAGTGCTTCCTAGGGACGACCATCCGCCTCTACCACTTGGGGTGGTGGCATGTCCCTGATTATCTTTTTAATTATTTATAATTGTTCTTATCATGTTTTGTCAGATAGTTTGTTAATATTTTGAGCCTATTTCTTTGACCAACATAAAATTTAGATTGTCATCTCTCCAACCACATTACTATATAACCTCCTATATTACATTTTGATATTTTAATATAATATGAGACGTTACAATCATAATATTTCGAATCCAAAGAAAAATTACAAAGAACGAAAGTTAAAAAGGATGGTCGTCGAGGACGAAAGTGTTCGAGGGTGTTGAATGATTCCTAGTCAACCGAGTCGTGGACGCACACCAATCCATTGCAAATGCCAGGCTGGTGGATATAAAACGTGGCATGGTGGATTGAAATATTCCTTACCAAGCTGTGCTCCCCAATAACCACCATTCGTGGAAATTCTTGGCGTAAGACTTTTATACGTTTTCAAGGAAGCAAAATATGTGGTGGTGATTAGTACAGTCACACACGCGGATGAATTCTTGGCAGCGCTCTTCCCTTCCACTGAATCTATTTATACCAATACTCTCTTCCTTCAAACCACACTTCATCTGTCTCCTCTGCGTCTGATTCAGACTCTGCATTTAGTATTCCTAATTCAATACCCTCTTCGTTTGAACAAAGGGGCCCTTAATGGGAAATCATTTGTGCGCGTGTGCTTCCCCCTCCAAAACACTCAAACTCATCAGATTTGATGGCGGCCTTGAATGTATTACAGTTAAGAAAGTTGCAGAAGTAATGCTGGATTATCCCAGCCAATTTGTTTGCAATTTTAAAAGTCTGCAAGCAGGGCATCGTATCGTAGGCCTCCGTGCAGAGGAAGAATTGGAACAGGGAAATGTGTACGTCCTCCTCCCAATGCACAAATTACGCTGTGTGTTGTCTCATTCGGACATAGGATCTCTTACAGCACATGTTTGCGGTTACAATAACAAATCAGGGCATACGAACAACAAGCTGTACTGTAACTCAAAAGTCCTTCCAGTGTGTGAAAAAGATTTGGAATTAAAAATAGCCCTGCCAAAATTGGAGATGGACGAGGTTGTAGAAAAACAGTGGGAGAAGTTAAGGAAGGGTGGATGTAGATGCTGGAAACCCACCCTATATACAATTCCGGAAACTACTATCTCCAAAATAAAATAGATGCCCTAATTTTATTGCCTGGAAGTAGTAAAGGGGAATTCGATATGTCACGATTGAAATGATTCATCATGTTTTCCCCAATTCAACATCTCCAACATGGCGAACCAGAGGAATTCTGCAACATGCCATTTTACTAAAATGAAAACGATTTTTGTAACTATTTAAATTCCTTGTAAAATAGCCAAAGTCGAGTCAATTGTCAAGTCAAATAGTAAGGTCTTATTGTGTAAAATATTTAATGGTCTAATTATAATCTTCTTTAACAAAAGGTCACATATCCGAGAAATGTCGTATTATATTTTTAGGATTTGCATTTTTTTAAAGTGTATTTTCAAAATGTTAAAGAAAATATGTATTGATATAATTTTGATTGAAAAGCATATTTTTATTAATTTAATAAAAAATTTATATTACAATGTTAATTATATAAAAAAATAGGTGGAAAAGTTACATCCTAAAGTTACACTAAGTTAAAGAAGTCTTGGGTGAAACAAAAGTTCAAAATCGGCCACACTGTGACTAATAATCACAATTAAACTAACTCAAGTGCACATCAATGGAAAAAAGGGAATGAAATAGCACAAACAACAAGGAAACAACTATGTAGCAACTACGAACATGACAACTAATGGAGGAGGCAAAGACGGAGGGGATCGAGGCTTTCCTCCCCAACTATCATGGGTCGAGGGATCTTTATCAACTAGTGGGGGTCCCATCTATCAGACTACTGGTTAGCTTCAAAATCATGTTGCTCGTGAGAATCCTAGCAGGGAGGAGAGATGGCCAACGCCAATTACAGAAATTTATTCTGCGAAGGGAGTCTCCACCTCCCCACCCCCACTATCTCTGTTATCTCTGTCAAATCCTTGGGGAGGAGATAGCCAATGAGAGCAAGGAGAGGATCTCCTCCAACTTTGAGACATCTAGCTACGATAGTGATGGCACCTCTCCCCACACCCATACCCCCTACGAGGGGAGTGATGAGGAGGGGGTTCAGCAGGCTCATGACTGAATGCACAAAGAACATTCCCCCAATGATCCAAGAAGAGTTGCATATGGTAAAGCTTGAGCCAGACCTTATCTATTTGAATATGTATCTGAAGGATAACATTAGCAATCACAACAACTTTATTAGTTACAGAAAGGGCTTTTTTCCATAGCTTCATTATTAAAACACACTTGCTTTCTAGATTTTCAAGTCTATTAGAATTTGTCATATCTTGTAGGAAACATGGCAGAGTCCCCCAAAAGAGCCATTATCTAAGTGAACATTTCAACTTTGAATTGTTTGAAAAGGGTATAAATCCATCTCTAAGCTGACTGGGCATGAGGGGAAAACCAAAAGAGATGCTTGATAGTTCTAGGTGATGATAGGTCCATCAAGTGGGATTTAAAACCCCAATGTGATTGAGGCTATTCCCGATAGGTAGACCTTGGAAGAGGATACACCAAAGGAAATGGTCTTTTTAAGTCTCAATAGAAACTGCCTAGATATTATCAAATCTCTAGGTGCAAACCCGATGCAGAGATTGGAGAGACCACTGGTGCTTGGAGGAATCACTATAAATATTTTGAGGGGCCAACAAGTTATAACCCAACCAAGGATATTATCGATAAAATGGTGTGGTTGTGGGCCAAGACCAGTCCTTCCACCAAGGCGTGAGAGAGGAAACTTCAATTTTGTATAAGTATTCATCCAATATGAATTTCTAATATTTAGAAATGAATTTTGCATCTTCCTTATTAAGATGGAACTTGGATTTTATCATAAGCCAAGGAATCCAGTCCCTAGATTTCTTACAAAAGAGATCACCAACCATGAGAATACCATTCCTAAATATCCTCAAGCTTTTGATCCAGGGGACCATGGTAAAGGGGACATTATGAAAATTCAACCGAAGAGACTACCTTAATGACTGGAAGTTTAAATAAAGATCATTTATAAACCCATCCACCTCCCAAATGAGGTGGGGTTTAAGATTTTTACATGCCTTTCAAATTCTTTGCATGACAAAAGTGCCCCATACTTTGACTATCAGCAGCGAGATAAGCGTGTTGTGAAAGCCAATTCTTTGCCAACCTTTTCTACCAAACGGGCAACCTTGAGAGATGTAGTGCCTCAATATAATTTTTCATGCTTCATCCTCTTCTAAGCTTTTGACTATCCATTTAACCCCAAAAACAAGCCCCTAAATCTTGATGTATATGAGTCTCATCCTGCCAACTTCTTTAGGTTGACAACTAATAGCCTAAGAGACACGATGACAACCTTAGTACCCCTCATAATTAGCCCAGAGAAAGTCTCACAAAAGTTTTTCAATCTTCACATAAGAGGCGTTGGAGGGAGCCCAACAAGACAAGTAGTAAACATGAGTAGTTGTGAGCACCTTAGAACAAATCTAGAATTTCTCAACTAGAGTCAAAGGCTTAGTGATCGAAAAGGATATTTTTTCTCAAGTCTTTGAACCACATAAGACCATAATTTTTCAAGAGAGGCTATAACAGAAAATGAAATGCCTAAGAATTTAAACTGGATCCTAGGAAGGATCCATTGCCACACATATCCCTCCATCCATGGATGTTTGGGTGACAGAGATTGGTGATAACACTGGGTCTTACACCATTGAATAGATTACCAAGATGTAAGATAGAAGATATCTAAACATTCCATGGCATGCTTGACATAGTCTTTATCCTTCTACAAAGTGAGGAAGGAATCATCAATAAATTACCCATTAAATACATAATGATCTAAATTAGGAAGAGAGAGCCCCTTGACCAAACCCTTGGAAGCATAACTAGATAGTACATAAAAAAATCCTTCTATAGCCAAAATAGAAATTGAGGGAGCAAGGAGATAACCCTATCTGATGGATCTGTGGAGCTGAAAGTGTTGAGATTGAGAGTCATTGATGGTAATGCAAACCCCACCATCTTCAAACAACATATTAATATTGTGAACAAACTTCAGACCAAACCCTAGAGCCTGAAACATATCTATTATAAAATTCCATTCAATTCGATCACATGCTTTGTCAAAATCAATATTGATGAGCATCACCTTATGGTTAGATAGTCTACCCTAGTCCATACCTTCCGAGATGACAATAACATTAGCCATAATATATCTATGTTGAATGAAGCTAGTTCACTCACTAAAGCATGAGAACCAAGATATATAATATAAGAGAACCAAGTGTTTGATTGTGAGAGCTAATGCTTTAGTTATGATTTTGTAAGAAACACTGAGCAAAGTGATGGGTCCCCAATTGGTAATTACCTCAGGGTCCCCTTCATTGGGAATGAATTTTATGTTTCCCTCATTGATTAAATGACATAAAGAGTTGGTCAGGATAGTTTCAGACTAGACTCTATGAAGATCAGGCCCAACTATATCCCAAAAGGTTTGATAAAATTCATAGGTAAAGCCATCAATACATAAGGATTTATCAAATGCCACCTACATAACAAATTTATTAAATTCATTGATACTGAGAGGTCCATCATAAGAAACTCTATGCACTTTTGAGATATTACAATGGACTAGGTCAATACATTAAGAGAGGGAATGTTCATGAGCAGAAGATGAAGGTTGCACCAAAAATACACCATGGTAGTGATGCACAAAGGCTTGAAGGATATCAAGAAATTTGGTAAGCCTATGTGAAGCACTTCTAATGGCTTTAATTTTTTCTACATCTTGTCTTGACCAAAAGAGAGTAAAAATTCCTTAGTCACTTTATCTCCTACCTTAAACCAATGCATCCCTGCTTGAAGTTGAGATCCTATGACCTTATAAGCCTCTGCAACTTGGAGTTTATGTTTCTACATGGAAGCCTATGTCTATAATGAATGTTTAAAGGTGAATCTTCCAATTCCTATGAAACCCTAAGGTATTCATGATTTGTAGCATTGTCAATGTGTTTTCTGAAGAGAGCCGTTAGTTTTATATAGATCCAGAGGAAAGAAGTGGTACAAGCTATATCATTAGACTGCCACTCAATCCAACTAGTGTTTCATGTGGGTCTGGGATCTAGGTTCCAAATCATGATGATATGCTCAATAGTCCACTCATGCTTGAGATGGGTAGTGTTAAGGTAAAACTGAGACCCTTAGGTTTAGCCTGAGGAGAGTTCCATTCTATGTAGAATTAAATGGGATGATGATCAGATAAGAAAGAGTCTAGAATCATAAACATAGGTTAGCCATGAATAAGAGAGAAGAAAAAAGATTCTTGCTCAGGAAGTAGGGTACGTTCAAGACATTTAAGGACTCGATATGTTATTTGATGGAAGTTTGACCATATGAACCATGGAGATTTGAATATCTCCTTCTAAGATGGTTTGGGTCAAAGACCCCAAGTTTATTTTGCATGTAAAACAAAGCTTTTCATTCTCTTACACACCATCTCACGGGAAGACAAATTTCTTTGTCTTCCACAGGTTTGATCATGTTGAAGTCACCACAAAGTATCCAATGTGAATCTAGAAGGGAATAAGTGAAACATCTCTAGATCAAGGTGCATTTCAAAGCATCATTAGAGGTGTACAAGTTGACAAGGCCAATGACATGATTACCAAAGTCAAAAAGAGTCTAGACCACCTAGTGGGTGGGTTCAAAACCTGAGCAAATGATATTTTGAGACATGTTAGGTGCTAGCAAGGTGATAAATCCCCCATGGCTAGATTCGTGATAGGTGGCCTGACAAAGAGCCCTAGGCTAAATAATGTGAGCTATAGATTGAAGTAGAAAAAATAAATTGACTTGTATGCATAAAACTTTCATTTGAGCAAAATTACAACAACTGTTCCTGACTGTATACTTACGAGTCAGATTAGTGAGTCATCTAGCATTCCAAGAATAAACTGTCATTGGGAATCATCTAGATTCATATTATTTCCCTCGGTGAGGTCTGAGTTATATAATGGATCTACAACCTCATATCTTATATAATCCCACATCAATATTATGATTAGGGTTTTGCACTAGGAAATAGTTGAACTTTTGGGAGTTCTTTGTCAACAAAACAAATTCACTCTTATTCATATATATATATATATATATATATATATATAATGCCAACTATGAAAAGGAATATATTTTATATCTACTAAAATCATAGTATTTTTTAATAAATTGGAAAGAGAAACAAGTGTATTTTAAAAATAAAGTTTTTTTGGGGTGTGGTTGATAGTACCATCAATAATCAACTACGTGTTTGCCAGTCATAGTTGACAATTTAAAACATAAACCTTAGAGGTCTCTCTCATTCCGATTAATTAATAAAATAAATAAATAAATAAAAACCAAGAAGAGTATAGGTTATAATAAATGCTACACTAAATGAAAAACCTAATTGTGATGAGAATTAGTAAAAAAACATTGAAAGTAACTTAATAAGAATAGAACTCCAAATTTGAATGGAAATAACAAAAGATTGTATCCAATTTCTTATATATATAAACACACACATACATACTATAAAATTCTATTATTTTTTTTACATTTGATGTTTTCATTACATTTACGTTAATTTTGGTCTCATTTACATTAATTTTGAGACCTAAGTACTAAATATTTATAAGAAACAATTTCTCGCAAGGATGAATATTGGTTTAGGCAATGTTCGTAAGGATGAAACAGTAAGATTTCTTTGTGGAGATAATATTGCAGCATAATTTTTACCGGATCGTGCTTTTACTGATGAAATTTTCGTCATAATAAAAACAGCATACCATACATATATATATATATATATATATATCAATGACCGATGTCCTGTTAAATAATTTTAAATATTAAATCTCTTGTAAAACATGTTTCTTATAAGAACCATAATATTATGTTGAGCATGCCTGAGATCCCCACAATATTTATTTTGATCCAAAGAGACTAATAGTATTCAACTAAAGTGAAAGAATGTTATTTATGAGTAACAAGTATATGATTTTTCTCATGGGAAATTAGGTTTATATCAAATCCAATACATCTATCTAAATAATTTTATAATTTAAATATATAAATATTTAATTAAATAAAATAATAAAATCAACATTAATTATATATATTTATTAAATAAAATAATAAAATTAAAATCAATTATATATATCTCTTCTAAAATAATTCAAAGGTGTAAAGAGGGTTCATAAAATAATATTAAATTATCACACATATAGATATAGTTAGGAGAAACAAATGGTGTGAGATAAGTTTAAATATTAAGGAAAGAAAACCCATAAAATATTAAGCGGACAAAGAACATTACTTAGATGGAAAAACATAACATTCTTCTACTTACATTATCATAATTGTACTATTATGTTTTTGGACATTATAAAGTTAAACACATTATTTGAAGATTATAATTCTCTTCTCTTGGTTTCTAAAAACGTCTCTCTTTCTTATAATTATATGTAGATATTTGGGAAACTAATCTCCTTCCTTTTAATTGTAATCACTCATCAAACACTTTTAAAAATGGAGAGTCATTAAAATAAATATATTTTCCATCCTTATTCTAGAACATATTTGGAATGTATCACTCATCGCACTTTAAAAATTAATTCATGGATGTAAACCCCAATCCTCATATGTCATTTCACTAGAATGAATAAATGGCACATTATAAGTGAATACTTCAATTTTTGATTAACTCTTGCTCTAAAAACTTTTATTTATTTTTAATTAATATGTTAGTCTCTTTCATTTAATATGTGGATGATACACTTTCCTTTCATGTCACATATGCACTAATTTACATATGTATTATATAGAACTCAAATGCTTGAATATAGAACATTATTGATGTGCAAGCCAACACATAATAGGTAGTGTAGACACCTATTTTTGATTCAAGGATTATTATTGTAATTTTTTTAGCATGGTCTTGTACATATAGATCATTAGTATTAAAAAAAAAATACTTATGATTTATTTTTCATGTTTTTTTCTATTTCTTCTTTATGTGGCTACCTTCTCTCTTCTTTCTTCAATTTTATCTCTCCTTTAAGTTTTCCTATCCCTGGATATCCACTCATTTCCTTTTCCTCTATATTTTTTGATTCTAGGTCACAATTGATAGTTTGTTGGCATTGAATTGATCACAATATGTAATTCATTTATTTTGACCCTTTGGTTTTTTTCTCTCATTTTCCCATTTTTTTGTTTTCCCTTATTTTACTATGTCATATTATATGCAAATATGTCTTTGATATGAATTATAAAATTAAGTGCACGCACGCACGCGCGCGCGCACACACACACACACACACACACACACACACACACACACACACACACACACACACACACACACACACACACACACACACACACATTAGACACATTTATATACATACAAAGGCTCCTATAGGAATTTTAGAAACAAGCAAAGAACAAATATCAATTGAGAAATATGTCTAACACCCATTAAAAAATCTATATTTCTAATGATCAAGGTTTTAAAGTGATTTCAAGGGTTTTAATTAACTACATATTTTTTCATAGAGAAAGACAAAATGGAAGATCATATAGTTGCATTAAATTATATGGGGAGATAATATGAAGTCTTATCTCTCATCTATGGTTATAATTCACTCAAAAAATACAAGAACTACAATGGCATTATTCGAACCATGTGGGATATGCAGTTCTAACTTGGTAAGAGGTTTATGGGGATCAAGAACTTATATATTTGTATTCCTCTCGAGATTGTGCAAAATTATATCAAATTTAAAAGAGAATTAAATATTACAATTTTACCCATGAATTTTATGTAATGAAGCCATGATTCTTTTAGAGGTACAATCACTGAGAGGGGAGGGGGGTCAATGAGTGATGCAAGATATTTTAACTTTAGTTCCAATCCTTTCAAACCCTTATTCAATTACAACAAGAATTCATAGAATATACAAATAATTCATAACAATGAACAATAGATAATTCAAGATCATACACACAACACTAGATCTGTGTGGGAAAACCTCTTAGGGAATAAAAACCTCTCTCAAACCAGCAAACACATGGACTCCTTGCCCTATAAGATGATCATAAACATGAGACTGGTTAAGTCCTAACCAAAATTTAGTGAAAAATATATTAAATAAGGATCACCTACCAATAAGATGATCAAGTCCTTTTGACTGGCTTTAGTAAAACACCTATTTCACAAGGAACACCTTCCCCCTAAGAGGATCAAGTCCTTTTGACCATGTTTTGGTCAAGTCCTTTTGACTGGCTTTAGTAAAACACCTATTTCACAAGGAACACCTTCCCCCTAAGAGGATCAAGTCCTTCTGACCTATATGTTGAGAACCCTCCCAATACTTATGAAATGAACATCTCTTGATCACTAATTGCCTACCAATTTGATTGAGATAAAATGTAGATCATCCCCCTTCACTTCTTCACACAACCACACACATCCAAAACCACCTTTTGGATCACTCTAGATTTGTGCACTCATCCTCAATCTTCAAACCTAGAAGAGCACTATCGTTGACATAAAAAATATGACCTATAGGTCATACACACAATCATCAACCTACTCTAATCTACAACCCATCCACTGGGCACACTCGCTCTACATCTTTCACACACACCTCTTCTCACAAGTCTCTCACATCTATATCAACAAGCCTAGAAACCATCATATTTTATTTCATATTTTACAGAGACTTCATGATTAATATTAGCATAACCATCATTTTTGGCCATAACACATGCCTTCACCCTTAAGGCATCTTCATGGGTCATCTTAAAATAATACTCTTTTTTAAATAGGTCTAAGTGTGATTTTAGGTCATATGGAGACCCATTCACCTCTTTGACACTTCTCTGAGAAAAATTAGAACACAATAACAATTTTAAAATACATGAACCCATGCCACACATTTTATAGGTCCTCCTTAAGTGATAACAACAATCACAACACACTTTTGTTAAAGCTCAATCCATTTAAACAACATTTTGTGCACACAGCTACCAAGAATAAACACACAATCACCTTATAAGCCTTTGATCATACTGAATATGATTGATCAATCCTTTATAATACACATAGATGGTCCTCATGTAGTCTATAACACTCTTCGATATTTAGTTCATCTCAAAACATCAAAATACCATCAATAAAAACTCAATTACCCTTCTTGGGTTATTTGTAGAGTATGAACAAACATAGTAAACTTTGGAGCTCAATAAATTTGACTTTATAAATAATTAGATCAAATACGTATTTTAGGATCCATCTTGAAGTCCTCTAAAACTTTGATTTTTACACCATGGTCAAATTTTTCATATATTGAAAGTTATGACACAAAACTATAGACAGGTCTTCCCTCATAAATTGAAATATTTGAATTCTAATGGTCACTAAGCAATTGTTAAACTTTGAACATTATGTCAACATCTTATGTCCTCATATATTAGATCAAATACGCACCATTGATATTCTTCAAAATTATCTCAAAATTTAACTCAACTAAAATGATAAACATCAAACATGTTGACCTCATCTCATGCACCCTTTCAATATTGACCAAATGTGCATCGTCGATCTCTACAGATAAGCTTGGGCCTTACCTTACAATGTTCACCAATAGATCTTAAATAGAATTCTTGAGATTATGACACTTGGCACCTAATGCATTTTGAATAACTCTGGAAACTTCAAAACAAAACTCTGATCTACTATCCTGACTTGCTTACCTTAGTCTTTAAACAGTACTTTCTCCAATTTTCTTCTCCTCTTATATCTTTTAGTCTCATCACAAACTCTTTTTCTCTTGTATAGCAGCGTTGGCAGCTTCAACCACTCCAATCTATTTCCTTCTATTTGCAGTCTTCTTACAGTGCATTATCTTTGCAAAAACAACATTCTGATCCAAAAGGCTCTACCAGCTGAGCTAGACGGGCCTGATACCAAATAATGGACTTCTCTACCAGTAAACTATACACAACTGAAATCTTCAACAGCAGAGCATTTGTTTTTCATTTCAAGGGGGAAATTTTGATCTTTTGTCTTATCTGAATAAACTATGTAGGTGTCTTGCTACATAAAAGTATGGAGTTTTAAACATGGTGACTTACCTTAATTTCACCACATTGAACGTCCAGCATAATATGTGCTTTGGAGTGACTGGAATTACCATCAATGTATTGAAGCGCCCTAGTCAGAATTGAAACGCCTAGCATTCAATACATTCGAGCGCCCAACATATATAATTTGAAATGACCCGAATTAAAAATCACTACTTTTAAGACGCCTCAGCAAACATACGCAAACCAGCAGGAAGATTACGGCCCAGTATATATATGCGGCCCAGCAGGTATATATATACACCCCGGTAATGAAGATTGAACTGGCCCAACATTGAAGATATGCGACCCAGCTGTAGGTCTTCGACTTGAGATGCTGAGCTAAGACGGCCTTAGCACTTCTATACTCCTTCCCACATTGCCACACAGCTTACAAGAGCTTATAATCGATGTCACCAGCAGAAATCTTTTCTAATGCATGTGACACCTTGAATATATATGGGCGGATGCTTTGTCGCTAGAATAATATCTCACACGATCGTTGAAGTGTGAATGGAGGATCAGTAACAAAGTAGTCAAGAGCTTCCTCAAGCCTGCTCACTAATTCTTGACCTTAGCAATGACCTCCAAAATATCTCTGAGCACCTCTGTGAATTCACGCTTTACTTCCTCTCCCCTTACGCATTATCTTGGAATAAAGATCGAATTCTGCAAACACACAGATTAATATAGAGCAATGTACAAAACTTAAACCCAAATGTTCTCCAACGCAATTGGTAGGCTATCTGAATACTATCACAAGGCAGAAAACAACAGTACATCACCAAATAACACACTTTAGAGAATCGAGTTGCACAACACAAAGATATGAATAGATTCAACTCTGACATTTTTCTTCAAACTGCGCCATAGTCATTATCTCATACAGAACAATCCTTTACACAACCTGCATAACGTATAGAGGTAAAAACATACAATAAACATTATTTTCTCAAATCTGTTACAAACAATTAAATTGCAGTCCTTTTTCGGACTTTCTCCTTCACTTCTTCCTATACAAACTCCTACTCTACTACCTATACTACGCCCCACAATCTTGAAATAGTCCTAATTTACTTGAAATAACATTCAACCAACACCTAGAAAAACTCAATAAATGTTTTAAACATAGACTTATTTAACCACTAACAATCCTTCACCACTTATGGCTGACTCCTTTGATTTTACATGATAACATGATTATCAATAACTAAATACCCAAATAAGCCTATCCTCTCCTTTTGACAAGTGTCCACAATTTGAATTTTTTTTGTTTTTTTTTTCTTATTTATTTATTTATTTTTTATTTTTAATATCCCTAGCTTTTCTAAGCATTCGATGCTCCTGCATCAGATTCCTGGGCTTAAAAAGTTTCATGAGCTCTTGCTCATGAGTTTCATTTGTTTGCCCAAAAACTTTTACAAAATAAATGTCCTCTTCATTCAATTTTTCATACAAATGTGCATGTTCTTGACTCCCACACTTGTGTTTGATTTTGATTGCTGTCTTTATCTTCCAATATATATCTTGCTGCCTATTCATCCTCTTGAATGAGGATATCAACTCCCATTCTCTCTTCTTGAGCTCTTAGAAGAGCTCTCTTTTCCAAGTACTTCACCTCCTTATCAAGCAAACCTGTACAATCACCATTCAAAGCAAAGATAGAAACAAACATTTGAGACCCTTGGGTCTCTCCAAATTTTTGAATCCACACTTGCTGCTCTAGTATAACTTCTTGGTCCTTTGTCTTCATTTCTTCTTCACAGCAATGTTCTAACTCCTCAGATACTGTTATAGGACAAAGTTTGGTATTCTCGTCATGATTAATGGCATATTCTAAGGCTGCCAAATCTTCCAACAACTACTCTTTACTTTGATATACAAAAATCTTGTTTGGTTCCTCAACTAGAAACTCTCCATCAAGTTTTTATATCTCCTTCATGATATTTTCTTCAATTGTCAAGTCTAAACACTTAACCCTCTCTCCATCTTCTTCTTGCAGCTATTTTACTCCTTGTTTCTTATCAAACAACTCTCCTTCACCTGCAAATGCTTGATCAAACTGCCATATTTCTCCTTCACATTGCAGATCTTCCTCCTTAGTGATTAATACATTTGAATCAAAATCAATTATATCAACATCATGCAACTGAAAATTATCATCTTCAATCTTTTCCAATTCTGAAATTTGATCACTATACCTTTGTTCTTCATTAACATGCAGCTCTTCATTTCTTTTGTCCTCTTGAGTAAGGACTTCTTCCTCCTGCTTAATCAACTCTTTATGCTGATCCTTCTTCATATCTTCATCACTTGAGGCATTACAACAAGCCTCTTCTTCTTGTCTAAGCATTCTCTCATGAAGTGCTTCACCTCCTTGATCCATGAGCATCTTCATTGGATCATATGTTTTTCCTTCATCCTCAACTTGCTTTCCTGTAAACAAAACATCAATTGAAATGTCAGATGCAAAAACATTTGGCCACTTGCTCTTTGGAGTGATTGTTTGTTGTTTGTCCATTTCTTCAATGATGAGATTCGTCTCATACTGAACTTCCTCTTCAAACTGAAATTTCTCTTCAAACTGAAATTTCTCTTCAAGCTCTTCATTCTTGAGCTTATTCTTGTTTTTATACTTCTTCATCTCTCTCCTTAAGGCAACTCTTAGCCTTTTTCTTCTTTTTCTCTCCATCACTAATCTAATTGGCCATCTTACTCTTTTCTTCTTCATTACCCATCCTTGCCATGGGTTTTCCATATTTTCTACCATGCATTTTATCATGGCTATCCTTGCTTTTATCTCATTCACTTCTCTTTGATACTCTCCCTCTTTCTGTCTGTTTCTTTCTTCTCTTTCTTGTTTCTCTCTCTTTATCTGGTTTATGTTTCTTCTAGGCAGTCCCTCTATCACTCTTCTCAACTCTTCGAACTCCATCCTTTACCTCACCTAAGTCTGTTTCACCTTAGTCTTTTGGCAACCTATCCAAGCTTCTTCTTGGATCTTCTCCTTCTTCCTGAGCAATTCCCTTTTCTCTTCTTCTAGAGCTTCTCTTAGCTCTTTCACTAAGCCTGCCTTGGCTTCTTCTCCTCTTAAGCCTCAATGGCTTGACTGCCTTGAACCTGCAACCTTACAAAATACATTATCTCTATCCAACACTGATTAGAAGAGTACAAACTTTTACTTGTTCCAAGAGCTTACTAGCTCTCTTCCTTTGTTCTTCAAGCCTCTATGGCTTTTGGACTCTCTCTTGTTACTTACTCCTTTCTTTCCACTTCAAGGTTTTTCACTTCTCTCTCAAACCTTTCAAGCCTTACTGCTATTCTATTCTTCATCAAAATTAAAAAATATCTACCTTTTCCAACTTTATAAATGCAAAAAATAAGTAAAACAAATCAAACCATCTACCTTTCAAGGCTATTTATACCTCCATCTTGTCTAGGAGGATCTTCTTCTTGTCACTAATCTTCTCTTTCAAGGTCTTCAAGAACCTTGATTTCCTGTCAAGCTTCAATTCACCTTTACTTAGATGGATTTTGTTGCATACCACTTTCTAACACAATTTACCAACATATAATTTCTTCAGAACAATATTTTCATAAAACATCCATACCTAATTCTTTGATGTAGCTGCTTCTCCAAGAATTCGAACCTTGCGCTCTGATACCAAATGATGCATTTTGAATAAATCTGGAAACTTCAAAACAAAACTCTGATCTACTATCCTGACTTGCTTACCTTAGTCTTTAAATAGTACTTTCTCCATTTTTCTTCTCCTCTTATATCTTTTAGTCTCATCACAAACTCTTTTTCTCTTGTATAGCAGCGTTGGCAGCTTCAACCACTCCAATCTGTTTCCTTCTATTTGCAGTCTTCTTACAGTGTATTATCTTTGCAAAAACAACATTCTGATCCAAAAGGCTTTACCAGCTGAGCTAGATGGGCCTGATACCAAATAATGGACTTCTCTACCAGTAAACTATACACAACTAAAATCTTCAACAACAGAGCATTTGTTTTTCATTTCAAAGGGGAAATTTTGATCTTTTGTCTTATCTGAATAAACTATGTAGGTGTCTTGCTACATAAAAGTATGGAGTTTTAAACATGGTGACTTACCTTAATTTCACCACATTGAACATCCAGCATAATATGTGCTTTAGAATGACTGGAATTACCATCAATGTATTGAAGCACCCTAGTCAGAATTGAAACGCCCAGCATTCAATACATTCGAGCGCCCAACATATATAATTTGAAATGACCCGAATTAAAAATCACTACTTTTAAGATGCCTCAGCAAACATACGCAAACCAGCAGGAAGATTACGACCCAGTATATATATGCGGCCCAGCAGGTATATATATACACACCAATAATGAAGCTTAAACCGGCCCAACATTGAAGATATGCGACCCAGCTGTAGGTCTTCGACTTGAGATGCTGAGCTAAGATGACCTTAGCACTTCTATACTCCTTCCCACATTGCCATGCAGCTTACAAGAGCTTATAATCGATGTCACCAGCAGAAATCTTTTCTAATGCACGTGACGCCTTGAGTATATATGGGCAGATGCTTTGTGGCTAGAATAATATCTCACATGATCGTTGAAGTGTGAATGGAGGATCAGTAACAAAGTAGTCAAGAGCTTCCTCAAGCCTGCTCACTAATTCTTGACCTTAGCAATGACCTCCAAAATATCTCTGAGCGCCTTTGTGAATTCACGCTTTACTTCCTCTCCCCTTACGCATTATCTTGGAATAAAGATCGAATTCTACAAACACACAGATTAATATAGAGCGATGCACAAAACTTAAACCCAAATGTTTTCCGATGCAATTGGTAGGCTATCTGAATACAATCACAAGGCAAAAAATAATAGTACATCACCAAATAACACACTTTAGAGAATCGAGTTGCACAACACAAAGATAGGAATAGATTCAACTCTGACATTTTTCTTCAAACTATGCCATAGTCATTATCTCATACAGAACAATCATTTACACAACCTGCATAACGTATAGAGCTAAAAACATACAATAAACATTATATCCTCAAATCTGTTACAAACAATTAAATTGCAATCCTTTTTCGGACTTTCTCCTTCACTTCTTCCTATACAAACTCCTACTCTATTGCCTATACTATGCCCCACAATCTTGAAATAGTCCTAATTTACTTGAAATAACATTCAACCAACACCTAGAAAAACTCAACAAATGTTTTAAACATAGACTTATTTAACCACTAACAATACTTCACCACTTATGGCTGACTCCTTTGATTTTACATGATAACATGATTATCAATAATTAAATACCCAAATAAGCCTATCCTCTCCTTTTGACAAGTGTCCACAATTTGAATTTTTTTTGTTTTTTTTGTTTTTTCATTTTTTTTTATAATAATATCCCTATCATATCTAAGCATTCGAATGTCCTCATATATTAGATCAAATATGCACCATTGATATTCTTCAAAATTATCTCAAAATTTAACTCAAATAAAATATTAAACATCAAACATGTTGACCTCATCTCATGCACCCTTTCAATATTGACCAAATGTGCATCGTCGATCTCTACAGATAAGCTTGGGCCTTACCTTGCAATGTTCACCATTAGATCTTAAATAGAATTCTTGAGATTATGACACTTGGCACCTTTGTATACCTTATGAGAACTTTAATGATAGTCCCTTACACTTGTGCCAATTAGTAGTCTCACATGAAATTTAACTCTTTAACTTGTCCCACACCATTGATATTTTTTAGTATGAACTGTCACTCACCATTGATCTTTTGTCAAACTAGTGAGCTTATGACACTTGTCACATGTGCATGTAACCTTTGACATGTTGAATTCATACGAACCCTTTATCTAAATATATATGATGAAGAACTCACCATTGATCTTCTGTACAAATGACCTCAATCTTTGACATGGTGAAACTTGATGGTCTTTGACTCATCACAGTCTGCTACAACAACTTTGAAGCTTTATAACTTGAGCTAGACAACACTTCAAGTCTCTAAATTTTCAAGGTAGATTCTTGGCACTATATAAAACATATTCATCTAAACTTTTGACCATTATAAAATTTCTTTGTACTTAAATTAAATACACAAACATACTGGTTCATACATATCTGTATGACATGTAGTGATGATCTAGCTAGGTATGGGAACCTCTATAATCTACCTAGAAATCCAACATTGAACCCACATATCTCTAGCTTCACTCACTCGCACGACCTACAATTTGGACCATGGAAACTTGGGACTAATGTAATCACACTTGTATGACCAACTCCCCCTGACTCATCCATATGTGGCAATAGTGATGTCAGCAAAATGTCTATTCAATTTTTTTTGCCATAGACCCAAAATGTCTAGATGACAACTATGAACTACCAGATGAAATCTACTCATGCACATAAGCATTCAAAACATAGAAGACTTATAATGGGATCTATTACATAGCCTCAAATCACCATACTCATCCCTAAACATACCTAACCATGCTAAAACTGAAGAAAAACCAAGCCTACTTCAAGCATACTAGAACAATCACATTGCACACTTTGTCATAGACACTTAGATTATCAAGACACTTCACCCACTCACCAGGAAACCTCTATGACATCACTGACAACTCTCCCAATGATTCCAATCATCAACTATCTCTCGAGATGCCTATAAAGTTATAGGGATTGAAAATATGTACATGGAAAAATAAATAGTATAAATAAATTATTATTGGTTTTATAATTATGGCATAGACTCTATCAGTGAATTGTTGATTCTAGCACCTTTGTCAAACTTTAGTCAAATCTCAAAATTAGTATTCTTCTAGTATGATTAACTAGTTTATAGACGTAAAATCAAGTTCTAATCACCAGGTATGTTGATTTCAATCTTATGTATGTCTCCTTAATTTACCTTGTACTATCATTGATCAAATTAGACAACTAGTTAATATTTTAGCACTAGGTCAAATTTGAGTGTTGTATATCACAATATTTCTATGAATATCCCTTATGAATTTATTTTATGCTTATTCTATAGTGTAATTAACCTTAAATCACATATAATTAATTTTTAATGGTAAATCCTAGACTCTCTCATCCAACCTATGATTTTATACCCTCCTTAAATATGGGGTTTGTTTTCTTTCTTTTCTTATACTTTGAATTTTAGAGGTTTTTTTCCTCTTCCTTAATTTAAGGTTAGGTCTTGTTTGGTCATAGATTGTGTCCTTGCTTAAGTGTAATTCATTTTTTATCTTAACAAAATGGATGGTTGTGATGTGAATGATTGTTAAGTGCATGAAAATGGAGAGCTATAATGGAATCTTATGTGGACATGCCTTTACTATAACATAATAAACCTGAATGTTCATGGATTATTAGATATTCTTACATTCAAAATTTGAAGATGTTATAAGAAAAAGAATTGTAACATTTCAAGTGTATTTTGTAAATTACTTATTTGTTATAAATTTTAAATTCTACGTAGGTCAAGTATGTCAAATTTAAAGACATATTATTATTTTTAAAAAATTACTATATAGTCTATTTTACACCCCCTAACTAAATAAAAAATGATCGAAAATTATTTTTTTAATATATATAGAAATAGGCCTAGTTTTTGACCTAAATTTATAATAAATATAACTAAATTTTAATAATTTTACAAGTAAATAGACACTAAAATTGATAAATATTGTAGATCAGACCATGTGTCTTCTTAACTACACAAAAAATAATTGATAAATCATTATTTTGAATGTATATAGAAATGTGCCTTGTTTGTGACCCTGTTTTGTTTTCAATTATGGATGAATGAAATAAAATATACATACATAAATATATAAACCTTAATATAAATATTAAAAGGATTATATATTTATAATGGTGAGAGTGTGATTGATGCTGTAGACATATTCTCATGAAATATATCGATAAAAGTAATAGTTTTTATCATGCCTAATGTTGGATTTTGTCATTTACAGTATATAACATAGATTTGGATATGTGTGTAGGTAGGGTATTAGGTTATAATTTACCCTAATATGGATTTTACAACCCTACTAAAGATATAAACTTTAATGTAATTCAATATAATAATTAATCATGAATCTGAGTGTAAAATATTGATACTGATTTGAAAAGTTGCATGTGCCAAATTTAGATATCATTAAATATGTCAAGGGGCTTATATTTTATGATTTTTTGAATACATTTAACTAAATTATAGTTTTTTAAAGTGGATAGGAATATGCTTGAAACACACTCTGATCTAGAAATGGATGTCTATTTGCAGAGGATCACTAAAATCAGCCTAGGGCAAAACCATAGATGTTGCTAATGAAAGGGAACGCCACTAGAATTATTTACTCTATCTCTGTATAATGGTAAAATTAGTTTCAATTACTTATAATACCTATCTATATGTGATCCTTATGCCTGAGTATGTGCACATATCCTTAAATCAACCTCATTTTCCACAAAACACTCTGTATTCTTGTGAAGGCTAAAAATATAGAAAACATGGAAGTTTAATGGGATGAGATTACCCCAATCACCATTATTTATGATTTATCATTTCATATGTATAAATTACTCTAAATAATTAAGTCAAGCCACACATTATCATTCCCTTTAATGTGAATGTTCAATTGTTCTCTTGTGTTACATTAATGCAGATAAAATATGGGTTTAAAAACTTGAAAAATATTTTCTCTTAACTTGGATTATTGTGATTCAAAATTAGATGATTAATAGTCCTAGCGACTGATTTTTAATATGTAAATAATATTGAAAATTAGATTAATTTAAATTAGTTTATGGAT
Source organism: Torreya grandis (assembly GCA_037957365.1). NCBI lineage: Eukaryota > Viridiplantae > Streptophyta > Pinopsida > Cupressales > Taxaceae > Torreya > Torreya grandis. The sequence goes on from JARHVA010005859.1 coordinate 988,693, forward strand.
GCCTGATAGATAAGTTGAAAGTGAATAACAAGTATGAGTTTTATTTGTATTTATGTGGGTTTATTTTGGTAATTAATCATGCCCCCAACATGATAGGAGAATGGATCAACCCATTATAATGATTTGAATAAATAAATAAATCCATTTTTGGGTGATGGTTAGTAAAGTCAACCTTAGGTCAATTTCATCCAAAAAATTATCTAAGCTTGACATTAGTGTTGAGTAGATAGTAATGCAGATATGATAATCTAAATATGACTTAGTTTAGATATATAATTGATTTCACACAAAGTGAGGGGTTTCAATAGGTGACTAATAGGAAAATAGGATGTTCATTCTAATATCAAGCATGTGGATGTGAGAGAATGGCTAATAACAGGCATGCATTTGTTCACAAGTATAGTATGGTTAATTAGTTCAAAAAGTGGCATTTTGAACTATTTAATACTAAAATTTAGTATCTACAAATTCATCCTTTTCATTATATTATATAAATGCAATAAAAATATTAAAGTAAAAACATTCAAGTATACATTAGTGTGTAAAACAAAATCCTTTAAGATATGGATCCATAAGTGCAGATTTTCCCCAAGAAAAACATGTAACAAATATGTCGTAGTCAAGTGTCCACGTGTGAAAAATAAAATATGAAATTGAAAATTGAAAAAAAAACATAAGAGAAAGGAATGAATACACTTGTATATGAGTAAACTTTTATTACATATGACTTGTTGTCAATGATGCTTGTGAATCTCTTAAAAGACCTTGATGTTTATTCATTGACATAGTATGAGAATATATACACTATAGAATCAATAGTAAGAAATGTAATGATCTGGTAACTACCCAACCGTAAGACCAACTGTAATAATTAACATAAAATATATTATTTAACTAAATAATGTAATAATTAAAAATATGATAATATCCCCCCTTTATTACATTGTTTTTACAAATATACCCCTGAAACAGATCAAATTTCACCTTGCCAAGTGACTTGTTGAGTATATCATCTATCTGTAAATCTATTGGGTAGTACTAGAGCTAAATGTGGTGGTTTAAGAGTTGTTCTTGAATGTAATGTCATTGGACCTCAATGCATTTCGTTCATTCATGAAATACTATATTCTTGACAAGCTTCAACACACCCTAGTTTTCACAGAAAAGGAATGGTCATTGATTTTTAGGAATGTCTATGTTAGATAGAATGCGATGTAACCAAATTGATTTGCACATAGCTCTTCATGTGGCATGATATTATGCCTTTGTGGATGAGATATCAACTATAGATTGATTTTTACTAATCCATGAATTTGATCTAGATTTGATATGAAACATATATCTTGTAGTTGATTTCCTATCATTAGTAGATCCAACATAGTCTAAGTTTATATAACCCTACAAGAAGAAATGTGAGTTCTTCTTGTATTCTAGATCATAATCTATTATACCTTAGACATATCTCAAAATGTGATTTTTTGAAACCCAATAACATTTTTTTGGCTCTTGCATGAATCTCAAAAGATAGATAACAACAAAGCATATATCTAATTTGGTATATGTTAAGTAAATGAGATTCCAAACAAGTTGCCTATAGTGAGTTTCATCTACTTGAGCTGAATCTTGAAATTATGATAGCTGAAAACCTTTTTCCATTAGAGTTGAAATTTTGTTACACTTTATCAAACTGTATTTCTCAAGTGGCGTATTGGCATATTTCATTTGTGAGACAAAAATGTGATTCTTTTTTTTACAATATATCCAAGACAAGATAGTAATGAAGTATCCCCATGTCTATCATGTTAAAGGATTTATTCAAGTCATTATTTACTTCTTCAATGAGATGATTTGAACTTCTTGTGATCACAAGATCATCCACATACAAAATAAGAATGACAATATCTATACCTACCTTCTTGATATATAAATTTGAATCTGAGGGGCTACAAATGAATCCATGATACAATAGATTATCATATATCTTAATTTACCATGCCCTTGGTGTTTGATTAAGTCTAAAAAGTGACTTAATTTGATGACATATTTTTTGGATGTCGTTAATCAATGAAGCCTTCTATCTGGGTCATTTATAATTTTTCTTTGAGATCACTATTGAATAATGTACTTTTGACATCCATTTATTGAAGGTTCCATACCTTTTATGCTGTGAGTGTGCAAATAATTCTGATGGTCTTGATCTCAATATTGGGTGAAAATGTCTCCTCATAATCAATTCCTTCATGCTGAGCATACCCATTTACATTAAGTTGTGTTTTATATTTGTCAATGGATCCATCTACCTTATATTTTGTCTTAAAAATACACTTACAGCTAATGGATTTCTTTCCTATAGGCAGATCAATAAGTTGTTGCATCCCATTTTTTATGATGGCTTCAGATTCAACATCCATGGTCTTCTTCCATTGAGGTTTACATAAAGCCTCTTGAACTATCTCTAGTTTGGTGTTGTCAACTACTAAACTCATCAATGCAAGATTAACTTCATTTCTCACATGTCTTCTTGTCTGAACTCTTGATGAAGTATCTTTAATAGACTTTGGGTGTGAATCTATAATGGCTCTTTCTACCCATTTAGACATTGATTTTGCTACTATTTTGATGAAGAATTATCTTCCAAATTTATAAGATCAACGAATAATTCTCCTTGCAGTTCATCTTCATTATGAAAAGATTATTCCTACTCATCATCTAACTATGAGAATAGTCTATGAGAGGTGGTATGTCTTGACTCCTTCTATGGTGATGATTCAAATGATGACTCATCATAAACTATGTCTCAATTTTCATAAATATTCTATGTCTCAGGATCTATCAGATGATATGATTTTGAGGTAGTACTGTACCATAATAGAATGCACTAGAATGTCTTAAGTTTGATCTTCTTCATGTTTTTAGTTGAGACATGCATATATGATTTATAAACAAATAATCTTAGATGGGAGATCAAAATATTATGACCATTTCATACCTCTTCTAGTGTCTTGTATTTCAATATCTTTGTAGGTTCCCTATTGAGAAGATAAATGGCTATCTGAATTGATTCTACCTAGAATGGTGCTTGTAACATTATAGTGGAAAGCATGAAATGAGCCATCTCCATGACTGAATGACTGTGTCACTCTAGAATTCCATTCCATTAGGAAGTATATGGAATAATCAGGTGTCATTTGATTTCATGTTGCTTCAATAATGACAAGAACTCCTTTGATGTGAATTCCCCCCTTGATCTGAGTAGAGGAGATGATGAGGCCTCCATTACTGGTTCACAACAAGTTCCTAGAAGACCTTAAAATGAGTAAAGGCTTCACTCTTTTTCTTGACAAAAAACACCCATGTGTTTTGAGAGAAATCATTAATGAATAATTATAAGTACTTGAATCCTTGAAAGAAGAAGGTAGGGGTCTGCATAGATTAGTATGCACCACATCGAGATGATCATTGGCATGGGAAGAACTCAACTTGAATGGCACCTTACGTTTTTTCCTGTAATGCATCTAGGGCATATATGCAAAGAATGGGAAAGATGAGAAAGTCCATGTACCATGGCCTTAGAGCTTAGTTGGTACAACCAGCCATCATAAATGTGACCATATCAATAATTCTAGAGAGTAGTAGATTAAGTCATTGAGGCAGATAGAGAAAATGCATCTATGGAAAGTAAATGATCCTTTAAACAATATCTAGCAATTGCCTTACCTTCTCATGAGAGGAAATAGGATTTGGTGCCATTCTTGATCAGGAACTCCACCTTAACATTATGATTCGAGAGTTGACTTATAAACAATATATTTGTTTCCAATATGTGGACATACAAAACCTTTGTGAGAGTAAAACTTCTCATCCTGAGAGGAATGGTGGTAATTCCAATTCCTTATGTAACGTGCTCCTTATCATTTATGATCTGAACCTAGTCTCAAATGGGTTGATTGGTCAATGAATCAAAGAGATCCTTGTATCCTGTCATATGTTTGATGGCTACTAAGTCAATGAACCAAACATTACTCATTGGTGATGAGGTTTGAGAGACAATAACTACATTCTTATATGTGCTACAATCTATTTTTACTGGTGCCTCCTCTTTAGATGCATCATCTTTTTTTAGTTACTATTGTGTCGCTATATGTCTTCATTGTTTATGTTATCAAGGAAGTCTTTGTGATTTATGTGAATAATCTCCACTAGATATGCCCACTTAAGTGGATGTGCCTTGACTCAAGGCATTATACTAGTAGTGATTAGTGTCATGAATATTGGTGCAACAAATATAACGCCATCATTTTGCCTTCTCAAATTTTTGTTATTGTTGGTGTGACTGCTTTGGTGGTTCTTTTGAGAACTCGTTGATTGGAAATCAGTCCTTTGTACTCAAACTCATCTTGCATAGACTAGATGGTTTCTTCTTGTTAGAGCAATTTTACTAGTTCTCTGAAAGACACTACTTGTTTTATAATGTTCAATGGTATGATGAATATGAAAAATTGAGAAGGGAAGGATCTCAATGTTATCAGAACCAATCCGTTTTCCTCTATTATTTCTTCAAGTGCAACTAGTTCTGTTCAAAGTTCTTCCACCCAGCATAAGAACTCCTCAAATTTATCACCATATTTCATACTGAGAGTATGAACCTTGGACTGGAGATGGAGGATCTTTGTTTGGTTCTTCACCTTGTAGTTGGTGGATAGAATTTCCCAAGTCTCCTTTGATGTTGATGTGTTTGGAATATGAATTTGAACCTCATCGGTGATATTGAATGTGATCGACATTAGGTCTCTGGCATTGGACTTGTCATATTTCATTTGCTCATCAACTCCAGTAGGATGGGTCACTGAACCAATGATGATGCCCTATAATTATTCAAATGGAAGATTCATGCACATCTTCATCTTCCATGTAGTAATATTTGGCCCTTTGAGAAGTTGGGCATCAGATAAGAATAATTTTGACGTAGACATTATCTTTACTTACTTATTCCTTAACTCTTCAAGTTGTTTAAAAAACTTGCAACAACAAAGGTCACACAATATTTTATTACTTCAAAATTCTATATATAGAAAAAATTACCTTATTGATGATAAACTAGATGCCTTTGCAGAGGTTTTACAAATAATAGCTTGTTGTTCGGGACATACTCATGCAGAACGGAGAATGCTTGTTAAACGGACCACCTTAATTGAACACACATTGAGGTGTATTTATCATTGTGGCCTCCCTATTAGCTCTCACTTGATACACATTGGCATGGCTCACTCATTTTACTTTGTGTGCAAAAATATAGAATCATTAAAACATATTTTATAGTTTTCTAAGCTTGCTCAATCTATTTGGAAATAAATTCACTCCCTTTTCCAACCCTTCCATCCCGAGATGTTTACATAGAAGATTGTGTTTTTAGATGACTCAGCCCTGGTTACTTCAAAAAAATTACAAATTTGGAATATTTTTTGAAATAGAATTTTCTTTTGAATATGGAAAACTAGAAATGAGGCTATCTTTAACTAAGCTATGATAGGGTATATATTTTTCAATACTAAAATGATTAATGTGCTATCTAATGTTATGCTACATGTTTAAGTTGAAATTGAAAAGTGTGAATTGAGCTTACCCATCTTTAAACCTTGCTTGATCATTTGAGTAACACCTCATGTCTAGTTAGCAGAGTCCCTATAGACTCCTCCCATCATTAGTCGCTTTCATTAGGTCATAAACATGGGTCCTAGGGGAAAAATCAGCTATGTAGTTGACATAAAATTGGTTCTTTTGGGATATGTTTCCCATCTCCAGGTCCTCAAGCTTGTGGCCATAGAGGTGGTAGTGATATTAGTTGGGATGGTGGCAATGGAGGTACTAGTGGGGATGGTGGAGTGGGTGGTGTTGGCCACTCTAGATGGTTTGCATCACTGTAATGGAAGTTTTTGCAATTGGCCAGTGTTATTTTTGCTACTAGGCTAGAAAATGTTGAAGATAAGGATGATGATGGTTGCAGTTTTGTAACTGATGTTGTAGACCCACAAATGTTTGTGTACTAGGGAGGGTGGGTTGAAAAACACATTGATCCCCCACCTCTTAATTATCAATCCTTGAATGTTGCTCAGATAGCCTAATGTGGATTGTGTTTTATGGCTATACTTTAAAGCTCTTTGGCCTTATCAATTTTTGGGTTGATTTTTTTTAATTGCATTAAGCTAACGTCATCTCTCAGTTTCTACCGATGTAACTCTTGGAGTGTGAATCTTTTAATCATTTTTTTGTATGATTAGTTGTACTTTATAACATTTTAAATATGATTCAACTAGGATAACAACAACAATAATAACAAATCTATGTCTAGTTCTTAAGAAATAATATTTTCAATATTGATTAAAACTAAGAAAGAACATAAACATAAAGGATAATCTTTAATGACACAAGAATTTGAAGGTGTATTGAATTATTCCTAGACAATAAAGGCATGAACTCACACCAATCCATCGCAAATGCTACGCTGGTAGATACAAAACATGGCATAGTGTATTAAAAGATTCATCAGAGAGTTGTTGTTCACAATAACCATTGCTCATGAAAAGGTATTATGATGATGTAATCTCTTTGCTTCTATCGATGTGACCCTGAAGTATGAATCTTGAGTCACTTATTAGTATGATTAAATGTACTTTATATATTTTTAAAATATGACTTCATTTTTTTTTCCCCCCTTTTATTAACAGCATTTTACTAGAGTGTGAATCAGTTTGGGATACAATTGGGGGCCCAAATCTGCATGTAATATCATGAATTACCAGTGCAAACCAACAATTATAAAAAATGGCCACCATCGGTCTCGAAAATACCCCTAAACTTGAATGGGACTTGAAACAACCAAACAACTTAACCAACTCACTCACATCTCATTAATATTTTGATGACCCTAAAAAGAAAAAACACAAAGTTAACAGGGGTAATCCTCAAGGGCGAACATGTTCGAGGGTGTTGAATGAATCTGGTCAACGGAAGCGTGGACGCACATCAATCCATTGCAAATGCCAGGCTGGTGGATATAAAACGTGGCATGGTGGATTGAAAGATTCCTTACCAAGCTGTCCTCCACAATAACCACCATTCGTGGAAATTCTGGGCGGAAAACTATTATACGTTTTCAAGGAAGTAAAATATGGGGTGGTGATTAGTACAGTCACTCACGCGGACGAATTCTTGTCAGCGCTCTTCCCTTCCACTGAATCTATTTATACCAATACCCTCTTCCTGCAAACCACACTTCATCTGTCCCCTCTGCGTCTGATTCAGACTCTGCATTTAGTATTCCTAATTCAATACCCTCTTCGTTTGAACAAAGGGGCCGTTAATGGGAAATCATTTGTGCTCGTGTGCTTGTTCCTCCAAAACACTCAAACTCATCAGATTTGATGGCGGCCTTGAAAGAATTGAAGTTAAGAAGGTTGCAGAAGTAATGCTGGATTATCCCAGCCAATTTGTTTGCAATTTGAGAAGTCTGCAGGCAGGGCATCGTATCGTAGGCCTCCGTGCAGAGGAAAAATTGGAACAGGGAAATGTATACGTCCTCCTCCCAATGCACAAACTGCGCTGTGTGTTGTCTCATTCGGACATAGGATCCCTTACAGCACATGTTTGCGGTTACAATAACAAATCAGGGCATACTAACAACAAGGTGTACTGTAGCTCAGAAGTCCTTACAGTGTGTGAAAAAGATACAGAATTAAAAATAGCTCTGCCAAAATTGGAGATGGACGAGGTTGTAGAAAAACAGTGGGAGAGGTTAAGGAAGGGCGGATGCAGATACTGGAAACCTACCCTACATACAATTCCGGAAATTACTATCTCAAAAATATGATAGATGCCATGATTTTATTGCCTGAAAGTAGTATGGGGGAATTCGTTATGTCACGAACGAAATGATTTATCATGTTTTCCCCAATTCAACACATCCAACATGCCGAACCAGAGAGGAATTCTGCAACATGCCATGTTTACTAAATGATATAGATTTTGTAACTATTTAAATTCCTTGTAAAATAGCCAAAGTCAAGTCAAATCGTAAGGTCTTATTGTGTAAATATTTAATGGTCTAATTATAATTTTCTTTAACAAAAGGTCACATATCCGAGTAATGTCATATCATCTTTTTGGGATTTGTTTTCTTTCTATTAGTATCTTTTCAAAATGGCGAGAAAATATATATTAACATAAGTCAAGTTAAATCGTAAAGTTTTATTGTGTAAATATTTAACGGTTTAGTTATCTTTAACAAAAGTCACATATCCAAATAATGTCGTATCATCTTCTTAGGATTTGCTTTCTTTTATTATTGTATTTTCAAAATTTTGAGAGAACATGCATTGATATAATGAATCTCCAACCGCATATCTTATATAATCTCACATTAATATTATGATCAGGGTTTTCCATTAGGAAATATGGATCATGTTACGGCTTGAGTATTTGTTGTAAGGTTGTGCGTCGGGGTTATTAATGGTATCTGCGAGTAATTAGAAACTTTTAATTAGGGGTTAATTTTTTTAATAAACAGGGGCGTCTCCAATCTGATTTGAAACTTTGTGGAGAATTCATTCTAGAAGCTAATACCCCTTTCAGTTGCATAGTTTTCTAGATTGCTATAATCCTAGATAAAGCCTACTAGTTATTAGGGGGACAAGGCTTTTTTCGTGAGGTAAAATTTGGGATTTTTTGGTAGATTACATACAATATTTACAATGATTATAAAATGAATGTATGGAACAATTTGGATGGATTTTGGAGGGACTATTAAATATCCAATTTTATGTAAAACATCATACATAATAAACAAACATGTAGTTAATCCCTATATAAGGTGATGCTAGTATTTGGATATCATAGTTAGGTTTATTTTTGTTTTATTTCTTTAAAAATAACAAATAATTGTAAATTGTGAATTTATTATAAGTATGATTACCTTTCCTATATTTCCACGCTATTTATGTATATTATGATCTATATTCTCCATCTAATTTTTAGCTTTAAAGCTCATTAATTAGACACCACTAGAAGGTATTTTTTGGGTAAAGATAATAATAATAAGTAAAATACATATCTTAGATAAATTTATGTAAAATACATTAATAGATATTATTCTCGAGGCACGTATATCGTACTGAATTATGAGTACCTTGAGAATAATATCTATCGATGTATTTTACATTGATTTATCTAAGATATGTATGTTAGTTTTAATTTTAGTTACAACAATGAAAATTGAAATAAGTAAATTTTGTACAACAATAACAACTAATATATATATGATTCTTGTATACATACTAGAAATATAAAAAAAATGAATTAAAAACTTACAAATTGTTTTTGACTCCTTTATTGTGCTCTACTTTGCCTTGTGCTTTGATGTTTTTCTTGTTTGATTATATATATATATATATATATATATATATATATATATATATATATATATATATATATAATGGTACATCGATTCATATTCTTCAAAAAATTGGATTCTAATTAATTATTAATTACATTCTTCCACACCTCCCAATATTAAATTATTTATTAATTGCCAACCCACTCACTCCATTACACCCTTTCACCCACCCCTTATCCCCCCGGATGCCACTATAGGGAACACATATTCATATTATTAATTTTGTTGGTAGAGCAAAGCATATGACTTTATGATACAAATATTTTAGATATATTTATGTGAGATATATCTAAATGTGATTTAGTTTCATTGTTTATAAGATTCAATTAAAAAAATTACAATTTTCCTTTTGATTGATATAAAATAGCTTCAATCTAAATATATTATTATATCTATCTCTTTTTTTAAACATGAAATTAAGAAAAATCCATAAGAGCCAAATTCCACAATGAAAATCAAATTTACAATGGACATTTTATTATTATTTCACATTATTATATTAACTCCTATAATCCATGTTTTTATTTTGACTTATATCAAAACTAATAAAACTAAAATCCATGTTTGGGATAGGTGTACAGGCCCAAATCAGATGGAATCCAAAACCAAAACATATCCAAATTTTGGAAGGCATATTCAATTCTGGAGAGACCAAATCTTCTAGACAGAAGGTATCAATAATTACCATGGAGCTTCAACAATTCATAAAGCTCAGAGATGCTAATGTGTTCTACTAGTTTCAAAAATGGAAGTGCAAAATTAGGAAAAAATGAAGTAGTATTAAGGCTATCCAAAAGAAGCCCAACACTAATTTTGATTTTTCTTCATCTACAACTAATCAGCCACATGTTATTCTTAATGAATTTTCTCCATCACTTGATCAACCTCAATCCTTTGGCCTTGTTAGATGTGTTCCTAAGGGTATGCCCAATCCATCTCAGATCATGGTCAAAACCTTTTTTTCTGTTGTTCATTTTCATATGTATGTTATTAGATCTATTTTGTCCTTGATATATATATATATATATATATATATATATATATATATATATATTTCAATGGTATGTCTGTTCATATTTTCAAAAAATTGGTTTCTAGTTAATTATTAATTACATTCTTCCACACCTCTCCATGTTTAATTATTTTATTGAGTTAGCTTCCAATTAATTAATTGCTAACTCACTCATGCCATTACACCCTTTCACCTCCCCCCCTCCGGATACCACTATAGGGAACACCTATCAGTGTAATAATAATATCCATAAATGACACATAATCTGAATAGTAGTAGACTGAACAAAGACATTGTAAATCAAATAAATTAACCAATCAAAAACTAATGATTTACTCAAGGGAAAAGTAGCTTTAGAATTGATTTTTTCTGAGTTACGTGTTATTGATAGAAATTGTTTCTAGTTGGGAAACATTTAACTTTTTTCAATAAATTATGTTAAGGATAAGGGTGTTTATATATATATATATATATATATATATATATATATATATATATATATATATATATATATATATATATATATATTACTGAAATTGCATTAACAATGTTGCTCATCCTCTAATTTTTAGAGCAACATTGTTAATGCAATTTCAGTAATATATATATATATATATATATATATATATATATATATATATATATATATATATATATATATATATATATATATATAGTACTGAAATTGCATTAACAATGTTGCTCTAAAAATTAGAGGATGTATAACCAATGTAATAGGTATGAGAAGAAGTTTATGACACACTCAATTATTTGGATTGTTGTTTTCATAGCCGCTTTTAATAGTCACTCTAAACATTTCACGATTTGAACCATTGAGAAATTGAAAAGAATGATCTTACAATAGGTGATAGATGAAGTTGGATCTACTCCACCAAGTAATTCAAGTGCTCCTAAAATAACACAATGGGAAAAACTAGCTCCTTCTATACCACAAACTATACCAAAAGCCACAAGAAAGAAAGTATATGTGGTGGTTTCATCTGGTTATGTCATAGAATGGATTTTTTAATGATATGAAGTTTAAAACTAATAGTGGTTATATGTATGATGTCAATTTGACCTATGATTATTGAGAAACAATGTAAGTGTTACACTCAAACACAAAGAGAATTTGTTTTACTTGTTTTACTTTTGAAGCACTGCTTGCTACCACAAAGATAAATGTTTGTTCTCTATTAGCTTTCACCCTTTTTTCCTCCTCATAAATTAGATAGTAACTATAATTTATTGTTATATGTTTGTGGCTAAATGGTTGGCCATGTTAACCTTTATCTCTTGATTTTTGAAATTGAAACCCGAAATCAGAATAGGCACACATTTGTAACAAGAATATCTTGTTCAAATCATATGACTTATTCCAACATAAATAAATCAATATTCTATTCAAATCTAAAGCACATTAAGTAAAATCTTACATCTTAATTCCTTGTCAAGAAAACTTGATAGATTATTCATGGATATCTATAGTTGACAATTTTATATTTAGATATTTGTAATTAGGTTTTAGATATATGATATAATGGTATAGTAGAATATTGCTTAGATACATGATGGTACATCATTATTTTATTGTGAGTTAATTACAGTGTATGCATTTAAATTTTAAGCATATTAATATATTATTTCAGATATATTTTATTCTATATGTTTATCATATTGATATGATCTAACTACTTATGTATTGTGAGGTTGACACAAGAGGAATCATCTCTAAGAGTGTTCCAGAGAGAGAGCATCATCGAAGATGGTAATGTAGATGAAGATGTCAAAGGATGAAAAAAAAATTGTGAGAACCCTGCACACACCATAAAGTTAACATAGATTAAAAATGCATAATGAAATAGGTAACCTACTATGTTTAATTTTGCTTGCATTAAATAGTAGATTTTCATGGTTTGCTCACATAATTAATGGTATTATAAAACTTATTTTGTGTGATTTGTATAATTAAAATACATTTAGGAATTGATTTATGATATTATTGGCTTAATTCTGGGTCAGTCATTATACTTATTAAGATGTCATTATTACAAAAATATCTATGTATGTATGTATGTATGTATAATTTAAGAATAAAGAATAAATAAAAATACTGATTAAATAATAAGAAAAGAGATAAAAGAAAAAAGAGAAAATTTTAAAATTTAATTAGAAAATCACATATAAGGAAAGAATTCTAAAACCAAAAAAAAGTAAAAATATGTTAAAACTAATTACACCTATTTATTTCAATATAAATAATGAGATAAGGGGGCATCATATTTAATTAAAAGAGAAAATTGGAAAAAAAAAATATAGCATAGAAGTGGCGAGTCAATTAGGAGAGGTTAATCCAAGGAAGTTTTTGATCTATTAGGTAAGTAATGTTTTGAATTCTAATATATAATCATGAAATTTTTTAAAATACCTACTCAATTATATGTATGATCATGGAAAAATTGTAGATGATAATAGTGTCTCAATTTAGTGCATCCTTGGGTTTGTAAAATCTCAAAATCGGGTGTTATTTCGATATTTTGGTCTAAGATTTTTTTAAATATTTGGTAGTTTTCTAGATGTTAGAATCTCAATCTATCTTGAAAGATCTAGTATTTTTAATCCTTATTCAATCCTTCCACTAATAAGTAAGTTTATTAAAGTATTAAACCTAGAACATGAACCCTCATATGGACTGAGAGGTATGAGATGGTATGAACTTCATTGAATGAGGCATCAAATAATTGATATTGTGACTTCATTTAAGATAATTAACTCTTGATACTTCAAATATTGGGGTATTTAGATGAATACAATATTTTTGAGTCATTGCAACTTCTAGAAAATTATATTATTAATGGATTAAAATCTTCATGTAGAAAATCACGCATTATTTAATTATAGAGATATGAAATGGTGTGGAGTAAGAGGTAAGGATCTTTTAGAGCATCAAGATCCAAACCATATTCAGAGATGAAATAATAAGGAAGGTGATAAAATAATAACATAATCTACACTTATTTTCATCTCTATAACTATTTTGGATTTTTATCTCTATAATCATCTCTATAATATAGTCTACACTTTCCCATATTTTCCCATATTAATTTGGATTTTCTATTTAAATCTATATAAACTACATGTATTTTCCTTCTATGAAAGATCTAGTATACTCATCTTTATTATTATTTTGAGTACATGAAATGTCTGTTTGGATACTTTGGCATAAACTATTATTTTGAGTGTACAATACTTGAAATTAAGATATTACGCTATTAACAAAGTATTGATCTATAAAATTTGAATCCATTAAGTGATAATAAATTGATCAATAACTCTATACTACCATAAATATAATGAAGTGGTTAATAAGAAACTAAGTAATAAATTTAATGTTTCAAACCTGTGTGAAAAGGAAAATTAGCATAAGAATCTACCTGAGTCATTCTAGCTAAATTTATTTGACTCAAATGCTATATTTGAGCCTTTAGCTTCAATGTGGGCATTCTCTAGCACTTTGAATATGTTGGTGGGATGGTGTGGGATTTTTTTATCACTTATAGAATGCTCTACCATCTTGAATTGTTGTGGGATACATGTTTAACAAAATACATGACTGTTGTGCTCAACTCTATTGTCATCTTACAATACATGAACTCAATATAATGATGAATGAATAGACACTTTTCTCAAGGTCTATTTTTATATGATTAAATAAGAAAATTAATTGAACAGAGATCCAAAATCACCTAGAGTTAGAAAATATGGATGAATATTTGGTCAAAATTCCTTTTTAGTTGTTTGATTCTTCTATTTCATCTCATATGGAACAGGTTCGAATGTAGCTGAGCCTATCAAGGTTTGCCAATTTAATGTTATATGGGTTTGAAAGTATCTAAACCTTTTTATATGTGTTTATACATGACCAAGACTATTTTTACATGATTCTACATAGCCAACCTATTTATTTTCGACATGTACATTTATTAGTTATTGTAAGTTCTTAAGGCCGAGTCAACATCTTATTGGTGTATTTCTTACTCTCTTTAAAATAAAAGGGGATTTTTTAATCTATAGTGTCTTAAGATCAAGAAGAATATTTTTGAAAATTAAGAAATATGGCTATTTACATTATGACCTATTATCATATAAACCAAAATATAGTCCAATCCATATACAATATTAAAAGTAGATAGCTTTTATTATACAAGTTTAAGTTCATGAAATTTGAACCTAGTATTTTTAGACTTATATAGAAATTCAAAACTTTATTAAGAATTATTTTGAGACATTTAAAGCATAGTTAGCTTTTTTATATATTAAATGGTTGAATAATCTCATGAAAACCTCTTTGCAAATACCAACAACTGTAGGTGTTATGTTTGGTTAATTTATCCTTAGTGGTATAATGAGACACAAGAATACTAGCAAATCTAACAAAGTCCTCAATATGATAGGTACATGTTATTTATTATATATATAATTATGAACTAAAACATAGGATGTGTATGTAACATTAAAATAAGTTACGATATACTTAATGCAAAAACATTGGTGTTAATGTACCAAGTAGTGCAAATATGAATAAATAGGTGTATTCTTAAAGTTATAATTCCATGGATGGAATATGAACTAAGTTAAATAATAACATATGATTAAGTTATTGAATGTGTGCATTCAAACCCATAAAATATATATCAAATGTTATTTTGGATTATCCAATGTGTTAAGTTTTGTTAGTTTGGATTATCCATTATCTGATTATGTAATGAAATTGGTTGTGTTGGGTCATATGCCTAATATTGTAGCTAGGAGTATGATTTATCTAGTCTTCAGATATCTAGAGGATCGAGACTATAACCATATTAAAATAGTCTTATAGAAATCAAAATGAGATGTTCAAAAAAGTGTTATAATAGTTTTATGAGTTCTCTATTTATCTACAAATGTTTGATTAGTTTTTAGTTATATGTATACAATATTGAGTACTCATGTTAATTACAAGATTATGAGAGTGTTTAGTTATATCTAGCACAAATTGGTGCATCATGATGCCTACTTATAAAGTTATATTTCTTGAATTTTGGTAAGCAGTTTAAACTTAGGGTATACTCAGGTGATATAATCTCATATGTACTTGATTTTTATTATCTATGTGAGTCATTTGACTCTTAAAAATGTAAGTTTGGTTATATATATTTATGTAGTTGTGAACTATGATAATAGAGGATATCGTATAGTATTTCCGTGTAAATATATGTTAAACTTAGATGGTACATACTATAATTGATATGTTTAGACTCACACCTACATTTGATTATTCTAATGTATGAGTATTGTTTATTACTATGAATAGTATATTTTATGATATTTAGTAGGACTTTACATATGCATGAATACAACCTTGGGATTTTAATGAATACTATGATGGTATATTATTGTGTTCTATGGAACTATGATTTGCTTCGTCATATCTAGATGCTTGAATAAAAGTTATGTTTTTGTGTAGTTATGACTATTTTATTATGATTGATTGTGAAAGTTAGTAGTTATGTCTTAGAATACTAGACTATGGTAATATGGGTTTCATATGGTGTAATATGCTTAGAAACTAATTGTGGTAGTGAAAATCTATATTTAAATATGGATTTACTTGGGTGGTATAAATTGTAGTTATTATTTCTAGTATGGGATAAAAATAATGTAAAATTCATTCATACATTTGACAAAATAAATATATATTTTAGTTAATCTTATATTTATCATGTTATATGATGTGTTTGCTAGTAGGATGTAAAATAAATGAATCATGTGGTCAAACTATATTTTACCACACTCACTAGCTTACTAGTATCACAATAATAGATGAAGGTAGTCCGATCAAGTGGTGTGTATGAATTTGATTGATCTATAGATCATTATTATTTATTTATTGTTAAAATTTGGACCAAAGTATGTTTAGTGAGACATTATCATTTCATGAGTATAATTTACATATGTGTACGATATCTTGTAATAGAATGGTTGTCTATGATACACTACATATTTAGTTTAGAAATCATACAACACATGGGTACTTTCTTGTCTCTCTAGATTCCCATGCCAACACTATCTATTTATTCATGAAAGGAGGGGCATTTTCTGATGGGAATAGTGTGGGGATTTGTTGGTCCATGGTTGGTGTGGAAAATTTCTTGGATGATGCTCTCCCTCCCCACAATAGTACTACTTATAAAGATGACACTTAAGATTGCCACAGATGCTTGAGTTTGAGAATGAGACATGTATCTTATATGTACATTTTATTTTATTTTAATTATTATTGATTATTATCATGAGAGTTGTAATTAATTATTGTTATAGAATGGAATTGTAGACTTGTATCAGTTGTGGTTGAGTTAATATAGTTACTTTAAATACTTGTGTTATGATGTGCTCTCATGATATTAGAGATTAGTGATATGCGATGTAATATGCTTGTTTTTTATTATCACATGTTGACTATTTATTATGCTCTTTATAGATTCTCTTGGTGTTTTATATATATATATATATATATATATATATATATATATATATATATATATATAAAGTCACATAATTCTATGTCTAACCTAGTGGGGTTATTACATAAAATTTAGATAGAAAACAGGGGAAAAGACCATAAAACAAAGAATTGATCTATAGGTGATTGAACTACCCACATGTGAGGAAATTATAAGTTGATTATGTCTTTACCAATTGACTCAAATTATCAATGTGTAAGAAAACATGGACCCAAATTTCTAACAATACAAAACTCATGCCTTAATTTAAGATTTTTAATTTATGGTTGAAATGGCCATCATTAAAAAAAATTGTCATTATACTCATTATTCAAAATTTAAAATTCTAAAAATATCCTATGCAAATAATTATTGCACATACACAAATTTTAAATTTCTAATGAATTATCATAGGCTATTTCATAGGAAAAAGTTTACAGGGAATGATTTGCCTCTAAGGGGAGAAAGGGTGTATTTTTATTGTCAAGTAAGCTTCATTTTGTTCTGGATCATCTCATTCTACTACGTACCTCTATGTGGTTCTCTAGATCCTAAAAACAATACTAAATTTAAGAACAAAAACATTACTAGATATAGAAATTCAAATCCTATTGCAGAATGAAAATAAATTATATAAATATTTTATAGAGTTTGACGAAATTATAAAATATAAAACACCTAATAAATAATTATAAAATCAAACAAAGAACTAATAAACACTCCTCAAAGTATTATCATTTATGATCAATCAGAGACATCAATATCTAACCATTGCAAACCCAAAGAAAAATAGGAACATTTTAAGTTGCCCAATTGAAACAAATGCCCTAAAACTGAAAACAAATATTTATGATAATACTACAAATTGTATAAGGAGAAAAAGAGAGAGCAATAATACCCAGTAAATCTATGAGGTGTATATTTGGAGCCCCATTCAATTATAGATGATCAATGGAAATATTGTACAATTTAATCCACTTCCCTGTAATAAAACTCCTGAATATCTTGTTATATCAAAAAATTGTCATGAATTTGAAAGGGTTAGGGCCTAGTCCCATAAACTTAAATATATCCACATGTTATGTAGAGTAAAAATAGGAGTTTTATGTTGTAATATGATCTCATGAAATTAGTATTTTTTTCTTAGCAGAGAAAAAATAGGAAAGTTTTTGCAGGATGGTCCCATGGAAGTTGAAAAAAATTGTAGCTATAGGAATTCACTTCATCATCATTAAAAAAATAATAGTATTAAAAAATAATTACTAATAGTACCAAGGGGAATAAAATGAAAACCAAAACTAGCCAAATCTTTAATATTTGGATGCACAACCACCTTCTTCACTCTCTCTATTTCACTTCTCTCTTCTCTTAGAACACTCCCCCTGTCTTGTGTGACTAGAGGTTTTAATGCCTTCATATATAAATGAAATATTTTCATAATGTAATTTTTTAAAGATGATAATAAATTTATAGATCATTAAAATACTTAACCTATTTTCAATTTATGTGACCTTTTTGTTTCAAAATATCTGAGGGTATATGTGAATCTTATGGATCCTCTTACATATAAAATTTTTAATCTAGCATTTTGGGTCTCTCTAATGGATCTATCATCAGGGATTAGCTTGAAACCAATGCTTGAACAAGAGATGGGATTTAAATTTGTTTAATCAATAAAACCACAATACTCACACATATTGATGTATTGCAAAAAATTTCAATCTCTAAACTAAAATCTCTCTATGTTTTTGGTACCCTTATGTAATATTAGTAGCATAGATTTTGGCATACTTAAATTAGTAATCCTTAATATATTAGGGATCATTTATTTCATGGTTTTATTTGGTAGTTATATGATTTGGCATGTTGATGTCTTAGTCAAGTTCAAGCTATCATGTCTTTCATCCTTTTATAATCTGGTGATTTCATTAGTCTTGGTGTTCTACTTATAATGTTACTATTTTTGGGTTGTAATGTATAGTTTCTTATTAATTAGAGATGATGTTCCAAATTTCCAAGAGATATACGAGATGTATTTATGTTGTGTTTATTCCCTTTAATATATACACCCAAATTCAAGTTTTTCCCATATAAATAACTAGCATAACATACAATGCACATAGAGTTGTCGATATTTCTCTAGAGATCTTCAAATTTGAGGCTAGCTTTAGTATGTGACTAAATTTAGACAAATGTAAACAAGGATAGTCCAGGTCATCAAAATATTTTATGAATCATCTCAGGGTCAAATGGAGGATAAAATAAAATTCAAAGAAGGATGAACTCCAAATAGATCAATTATGCTCTAATATGAACTAAAATACATCCATACAAAATTGATGTTATTGATGTATTAGGTCTTAATAAGATAATTACACATGATTTAGAAGAAACAAATGGTTTATAAATGGTCTTGTAAAATATTTTCTTGGTTAGATGATCATCATTTCCTTTAAATTAGTTATTTGTGGTGGGAATTATTTGTATAAAGTACAAATATAGTTCATATGCCAAATATTGAATCAATAAATAAAAAATATTATTTCTAAAAAATATAAATATAGTTCATAAGTCAAATAGGCTAGAACACTCCACCTGTCTTGTGTGACTAAAGGTTTCAATGCCTTCATATCTAAATGAGATATTTTCATAATGTAGTTTTTTAAAGCTGATAATAAAGTCATAGATCATTAAAATACTCACCCTATTTTCAATTTATGTGACCTTTTTGTTTCAAAATATCTGAGGGTATATGTGAATCTCTTGGATCCTCTCGCATAACAAAATTTTAATCTAGCATTTTGGGTCTCTCTAATGAATCTATCATCAAGGATTAGCTTGACACCAATGATTGAATAAGATATGGGATTTAAATTTTTTTAATCAAAAAACCCACAAGACTCACACATACTGATGTACTACAAAAAAATTGAATCTCTAAACTAAAATCTCTCTAGGTTTTGGTAGCCTTATGTAATATTAGTAGCATAGATTTTGGTACAGTTAAATTAGTAATCCTTAATATATTAGGGAATAGTTATTTCATGGTTTTATTTTGTATTTATATGATTTGACATGTTGATGTCTTAGTCAATGTCGAGCTATCATGTCTTTCATCCTTTTATAATCTGGTGATTTCATTAGTCTTGGTGTTATACTTATAATGTTACTATTTTTGGGTTGTAATGTATATTTTCTTGTTAATTAGAGATGATGTTCCTTATTTCAAAGAGATATACGAGATGTTTTTATGTTATGTTTAGTCCCTTTAATATATACACCCAAATTCAAGTTTTTCCCATATAAATAACTAGCATAACATAAGATGAACATAGAGTTGTTGAGATTTCTCTAGAAATCTTCAAATTTTAGTCTACCTTTATTATGTGACTAAATTTAGACAAATGTAAATAAGGATAGTCCAAGTCATCAAAAGATTTTATGAATCATCTCAGGGTCAAACGGAGGATAAAAGAAAATTCAAAGAAGGATGAACTCCAAATAGAGAAATTATTTTCTAATATAAACTAAAATACATCCATACAAAACTGATGTTACTGATGTATTAGGTCTTAATAAGATAATTACACATGATTTAGAAGAAACAAATGGTTTATAAATTGTCTTGTAAAATATTTTCTTGGTTAGGTGATCGGCATTTCCTTTAAATTAGTTATTTGTGGTGGGAATTATTTTTATAAAGTACAAAGATAGTACATATGCCAAATATTGAATCAATGAATAAAACATATTATTTCTAGAAAATAAAAATATAGTTCATAAGTCAAATAGGCTATATAATTGGACTAACGATTGTTCATGTTAATTTGGTTGGGTCATGCCACTCCTTCCATTAATATATTCCATGAATTCCACTCGAGCTAGTGTTGCATTCTGAGCACATAATATATCTAGATTTTTTGGTATTTTACATTCATTATATGTGTTTTCAAATGTACCATTGACATCTTCATCATATTTTACCAACATATTATGTAATATGAAACATACTAAAATAGTTTTTTTTAATCATTTTTAAATTGGGTCGAGTATTTTTGGAATGCATAATTTGACATATGTTTTCCAATCTCTCAAATACACACTTCAAAAAAATACATGTTGATGACAACCTAAACTTAAATTCCTTTTGGATATCTATTGAGGATTTGGTAAAGGGTGTGACTAACTATGGTAAAAATGGATTTACGTCACCAATAATATAGTCTCTCATGTTTTTAGAGCCAATAGAAGCTACACAACCATTTAATCTCTCCCTACCTTCTCACATCTATAAAATGAGGAATTATGCAATAGTCTGGTATCATTAACAAACCTGAGCTATCCAATGAAAAAATCCATGAATCACATATTAATTTCTATAATTTATTGTAGTGACATGTTGTAATTATGATATCCATCAAACCAATATGTTAAACACTCATTAGCCAGTATTTGAAATTGGATGTGAGTAATACCTATTACTCCACAATAATTTAGAAACCCTTGTTTTTGGTAGAATCCTTCTTTTACACACTCCATTCTTAAATATTATGTTGACCATTATATATGATTATGAAAATAAATTTTCATAGAATTAATGAACTTATGTATAATTCTAACCACTGTAGATTTTCCATAACCAAAAAAATCACTTATGTCAAGCATTGTCATTCTAGACGATAGATGTAGAACTGAAATGGCCACCTAATTCTCCATTGAAAACACTCTACCCTTTCTATTTTTTGAAAATGAGAATGTTATTTAACCTTGGATCAAATCTTAATGCAAAACATCACATAAATATTCAAACACTACATATGGTAACCAAAAAATAACATGAAAACATTCATCATCACATCTCACTTTAAAAATGTAGTGGTTCCACCAATGAAATGAATGTGGTTTGATGTAATAGTCAAAATTGATCCTCTCTTCCCACTGATAATTTAATATATTTGTTTCCATAGTTATATTTTCCTCCTCAGCTATGATTGTAAGGACTTTTCGGTTTGTATCTTCCTTCATGTCAGCATTTGAAGGAATTTATCTTCTACATGAAGATATCTTATACTTATTTTATCTTTGATTTATATTGATTGAATCTTAAAGATCATTTTCAAATTCCAATTTTAATTTCATGATAAGATATGCACTTGCAAGGATATGTTTAACTTTTGATCTTGTAGTTGAATCCATTGTATGTGAAAAGATCTAGTGTTTCAATATCAATAATTCCTTCCTAAAAACATAGTATTAGTGAATAAATATTTTCCAGATTAAATTATAAATGTGGCATAAGGATGCCTGAATATTCAATGAATCAACATTTATGGAACAAGGAACAAATAGTGTTTCAAATAAAGAGATAATGTTGAATATAGTCAATATGTTGGGCAATCCCATTGGGTAAGCTATAAAAAATATTTTCTTATATCTCTAATAGTTTTGAAAAATTATTTAACATTTCAAATATTGAGGGGAAATTCATTTACCAAAGATGGAAAATCTAAATAAACATGATGTAAATAAAAAATGTTACATTACAAAGTCAATAGACTTGCTTCATAAAACAATTATTATTCTTCTAAACCTTGGATTAATGAACTCAGAATGCACTTAAATCATTAAATATGTCCAAGAGTGAATCCTAAAAGGTAATAAAAATTGAAATATATTTGAATATAGTAGACATACAAGTTCTAGAAAAACTCAGTGTAAATATAGATTGAATATAAATCCAACATAAAACTAAACTTTGGTTGTGCTTAAGTGTCTCTTAGAGGAGTGACATAATTTATAATTTCACTTCATAGTGCACACATTTTGATAGATCTAGAACACAATTTGTTAAGTGAATGATATATTTCTTATAGCAGATAAATAAATATTAATTAAAAAAAAATAAGGCACATTTTAGGTTGTGAGAGACAAAGTTAGAAGCATGATCATGGTCTATCTAAGAAAATATCATTTTATAAAGATGTTGTCTAATAAATTAAAGATTTAAAAAATTCACACGTGTTGCATGGAGGATAATAATTATCAATTAAAATTTATTGATAATTAGATATTTAACCAATTTTCCATGTTGGTCATTTAGGTCATTTATAATAAATTAAAATGAAAATTTTGGAATTTTAAAGAATGGTATCCAGTAAAATGAAATAGGCAACCATAAAGATGATAACTTGTCAACCATTTTCATGAATCTTTGTAAGTAACGTAAAATTTTTAAAATGAATAACACAATGCTATCAAAACCAGAATATTAAACACAAAGTGTTATAACAAAATATAGTTTCTCAAATCCTCTTCAAACCATGACTGGCCATAAATGGAAGAAAATAATTTAGATAAAAGCAAGGGGTATTTCATTTTTAGGGAAAAATAATAGATATTAGATGACACAAACTAAGCATTGCAGGGACATTACTAAAAGCATGAAAAACTCAGACCCTTCGATGTTCATTTTTACAATCATGACCACATTCATTGATAAGATTATAAGATCATCCATGTTGGCCATCAATCAAACTCTTAAAAAAATATGATTCCAATCTTAAAATAAATTCATATATAATAAAATATATCATCCTAAAGAATCCTTTTCTAAAACAATTTGCAACAAGATAGTGAGGGATGAAAACATATAATATGTATTCAAGGGAATGAGTCACTCACACACAAGTATTAGTAAGCAGACCAGATAAAGAAGCCAAATTTTCCTTCAACTAGATCTACATATTAAGCATTCTGAAATAGTTGTTGCTCCTTAATAAGAAAATAAACCTTAGATGTACTTTACTTGAGCTTCAAATGAGACACACATATTAATTTAAATCTTCACTTAGTGTTAGAATATTAAAAACATGATTTAAAGTATTTTTTATCCAAATAAAACACAAATAGACTTCAATAATTGTTATAGCATATTCTAAAATCTAGAAAAAACAAGTGTCCAAAAGTCATTTGTTCATATCAGAGGACTCACTCATCTTCAACATGTCTTTTCCAATGGTATTTATTGCTATAGCCAAACTCGCCTGTACATTTATATTTTGTTCTTAAATATTGAACATCCTTTCTTCATTCCTTCCTTCCTTTTGCACATGTTGTTCAATAATAGCACAATATTTTTCATGGCATTTCATATGCCCTTACTCATATTTTTGCATGGTAAATACCACCAACCTATTGTTATCAATAGTAATATATTTAAGCTAGATGATTTTGATAATGTTTTTTTTTTCCCTTGTTGATTATCTTTCACATGTAACATTATGTGTTTGAACTTCACTGCATAGTTCATTTTTAGTGGGAGAAATAAATTCCTCAAAAAGTGGATGATTTATGTGAGAGGTGTCAATACATATATTTTTGAGATTGATGTCTCTATTTTGACCAAAATTTCTATCCATTACCTCAAAAAATTCTTCCACAAATTTTATAGGGAGCTTCTTTTCAATTCTTTGTTGGGATGTCATACTCTAGTAACTATCATGCCTTGAGGGGATACTTTTTCCATAATTTTTGAGCTTTTTGAAACTAGGATAAAGATGTTCCCACCTGTCTTAGCATTGATTTGTTGTACAACTCACACCATTATTGGAACAATATTATTGCACAAGTCTCCATTTATGATAAGTTGATACAATTTATTTCATTACACCACCACTACACTGTGTATCCCTCTTAATATATTTAGCATCCATCAAGATGACAATATTTTCACTAATCCAATGAACCCTACCTTGTTTTAAATAAAGGGAAGTTGCTTATTTTTTTGTAACCACATACTCTTGGTATGATGGGGAATCTACGTGAGGCATATACTGATCTTCATGGTTGATCCCATCAGTAAAATTACTTTCACCTATAGTGATGTTAGCTTCTTCATTATTTAATTTCATACTTCAAATAAAGTCAACAAAAGTATCAATGTTTAAGCATTATATATCATCATCATCAATATCATCTTATAAAACCATTGGATAATATCTCACAAAACGTGACTTCTTAGGAGTTGGGCGATACACATATTTATTCATTGATCTAAGGAGACTATGTTTTAATGCAAAAACTAAAATTTAAAATATAAAGGACACTAAAACTAACTCAATAATTTATATAAAATTTATATCTTATATTACCAATACATCCAACATCAATATGACTAAAATCTTACCAAAACATGTCCAATTTAGATCTCTATTTTGACAAATAGTACATAAAAATATTATTTTTAGAAAACACTACCTCTAAACCATTTTATATTGGGAAAAATAATTTCTATGAGATTTTTAAGCATAAAACATTGATCATCCTATGTTTCTTAAGTTACATTTCGACTGAATTCTCTTCTTTATACATCTTACATTTTGAAATGAAATTTTCATTATGAAATTGCTCCACATCAAAATGCATGTTGAATAAGTGTAACCTAAAAGATTGAATCCATATCTTATAAAAAGATTCTGCCTAGACTATCAACATATTAAGATGCAACTATCATGGATTTAATTCTTCATAGTTGGTGATGCCCCTAAAACTAATGTATCTCTTGAGGCCTACTATGTTTGTCTTCATCTTATTTGATTTACGCAAAAAATTACAAAGTGTTACATTGAACCCATTTGTCTCCTTAAATGATACAAGATAGTATCAATAACATTCTACTGTGTATTAAATTTGTGCCATAAAGTGATTTAAAGGTTCAAATTTAGCTATTTAAATAGTAAAAGCTCAGATCCTTATACTAGTGTCAATGTTTTTATTATATAATGTATTTGTTTTAGATTCTAAGAATAATCCCATTACTATGCATTAAAGTTCTTTCCATTCTTATATCTTATACCGTAACACACATCTCTTATTGAATAACCAAATAGGAAAATACACTCATGATTTCATTTAGACAAAAAGTAAAATTCAATTTGATAACTTAAAAACATTCACTATTATACATAACAATTTTTCTTGTATTGACTAGGGTGGGAATTTTAAACAATATATCTTATACAAGTGGAAAAAATAAGTAACTAAGAAGAACCTCCTAAAATGAGCTAGATGGTGATTAAATTCTAAGGATATTCTAAAAAAATCATAGTAGAACAATTTTCCATTCATTTTTAAAGACAATTTACATTTGATCATCTGAAGAAGATTTAACATATAGGTTCCTATACAAACATAACAAAATATACAATTCATGTTATCCATCATTGTCTAGACTCTATAATATCATAATATAGAAGTTTAATGGGGTATGGACTTGAAATCAAATTTTGAGAACTAGTTGATGGATAAGCAAAATGTTTCTAAAGGGATCTACCCTTAAGTTTGTGGTGTTAAAAAAATAAGCCATGTGTATAACAAGTTTCAAAAGTTAACCATTCCCTGAGAACATAGAGGAAAACAAGTTAAAATATTAGGTCTAATACTTTATGGATGAAAGGGGCAACACATATTACATCTTGATGATGGATTAGGATGTGTGATCCAAAACTATAGATGGTTGTTAATTTCATCGCAGGTCTTTCCCATAATTTTTTGCTATTAACTATGGACTATAGAGGGCATATAAATATTATCATATTTCAAGAATATTCAAGAGGATGCTATTGAAACCATAAAATATATGGTACATTTACTAGATCAAGTAGATGACAATCTGAACTTCCAAAACCTCTAGACCTAAATAATCTAAAATGGCCTTCCTCAAAAAGCCAGCAAAAAGGCAAAAAATCAAAGCTCTACTATGGCAATGAAAAGGCATGACTAATATGCTTAGAGATGTACATAAAGTTCACCCTTTTATAACATCTTATCGACTAAAATACCACACCTAATAATAAATATAGTGTAAATGCAAACAAAATAGACATGACACAACCATCAACTCTTAATTTTTGATAATCTAAATGTTCTTGTAACACTCAGTACATAAATTTTTAGGTACAGATCTAAATTTTAAAGGATATATTGTTAATTTCATAATTTCCCATACCTTTGACTATGGTGAATGCCATAATTAGTTTCACATAAAATATAGCTCATGTAAGGTCCTTGTTCAATTCATTAGTAGGCTATGGGATTTGCATAGTGCACAGGTTGTTAATGTTGTTTTTCTACCTCCAATATATGCTAATTTTCTCCCACCCAATTTACTATTTTTTTTTGAGGGAATTAAACTATTTGTTTGCACAACTCCTACTTGCTATAGGTAGAAAAAAATTATTGGCATGGAATTGTAGCTACTCCCCACCGCTATTTGGGGCACTATTAAAGCATTATGAAATAGTCTATGCTCCTCATTTTGAGGTAAAAAATTAGTTTTCTAAAATTATGGAGTCAAAATATTGCATGAGACTACCTAATCTATAAATTTAGTGTAGTTTCAATCACCATGGGACCATGATCTTAGAGGTATATCAAAATGTTTATTGCCTTAAAATATTGCAAGCGATCTCTCCCAATTTAGTCACCAAATTGATAATACAATGGCACACATGGGCTTTGTTTAGACTCTCACACATGCACTAAAACACCCATATATGACTAAAGCAAATAATTATTTTTATCCAAAATAAGTATTTTTCTATTGGCCATTGATCATTCATTTACTCAGATGTTAGTGGTAACTAGGGAAAACAATAAAATTATATGATCTTCCTATGAGTATTGAAAAATAGTTTGTCTTCTTAATACTTGGTAATTTGTCATTGGTGTTCAATGACGCTCACCCCAAATTAATTATTAGAGACAAAAATAAGTGTACATCTAGTACTAATAATTGATCTAATGAGAATTATTTGTCAAAAAAATAACTTCACTTTTATTCATATATTAAAATAATATATATAATGTGATCAATAAAATGGAATATATTTTATATCTATTAAATTCATAGTATTTTTTAAAAATTTGAAAAGATTAATAAGTCTATCTTAAAATGAAAGTTTTTTTTGGGTATGGTCGATAGTATGATCAATAACCAACTATATGTTTTCTAGTTAGAGGCTCACAATTCACAACGTATACCCTCAAGGTCTCTCTCATATTCACTATTTAATAAAAGTAAAAAGATTAAAAGAATAAAAAAGAGAAGAGTATAGGTTACAATAGATGTTACCCTGAATGAAAAACCTTATTGCAATTAGAGTTTGCAATTAGAGTTAGCAGATGAAACCTGAAAATAACTTAATAGTTATCAAAGTATAACTCCAAACTTGAATGGAAATAATGAAAGACTACAATAAACACACACACACACACACACACACACACACACACACACACACACACATATAGGGTACATTTGATGTTTTCATTACATTTACATTAATTTTGAGAATTAAATACTCAATTTTTATAAGAAACTATTTCTCATGAGTATGAATATTGCTTTAGGAAATGTTATTAAGGGTGAAATATTAAGACTTATTTATGGAGATCATACATTGTTGCACAATTTTTAATCGATCACATTTACTTATGAAATTTTTGTCCTAATAAAAAAACATACCAATAAAATATGTAATCCAACACACACACCAACACACACACACACACACACACACACACACACACACACACACACACACACACACACACACACACACACACACACACACACACACACACACACACACACACACACACACACATGACGAATGTCTTATTAAATATTTTTAAATATCAAGTCTCATGAGAAACATGTTTCTTACAAGAACGATAATATTATGTTGAGCATGCCTAAGGATCCCTACAGTATTTATTCTGATGCAAAAAGACTAATAATATTGAA
>JARHVA010005859.1:1027500-1077154 GCA_037957365.1 Torreya grandis
TCAGACATGTACTAGTAACCATCACTAATGTAAAAATAAAATATAACTAAAAACTAAATTGGTGCATGATATGAATCATAAAACCACAAACAAAGGGAAGGTACGTGATCTGTAGCATGACACCTAGAAAATCATAAATCTCTTCAATCTTAACAAATAATCAGATATTAATCTAATCATAGGCACACAATGTCACACATAGGTCTAAGGGCTGATAAAAGTATCATAAATATGTTTCAATGAATAAGTTAAAAGGCCAGATATAAGGGACATAAATATGTTGTAAAAAATAAGGATAAGGGACAACAATAAATGGACATAAAAATGTCACACTAATAAGGACAAGGGAAGCACACATTACAAAATCAATTAATAGCCTATCATTAAAGAGTAAAAATATATATGTTTTATAAAACATGTGAAAACTCATCTACACTAACCATGTATATTAATGTCACATCATATTAATTTATCATATCCATGTAGCACTATACATAAGATATGAGTAAGTAGAAATACATGTTTAATATATCTATGTAGTTCAACATGCTAAAAAATCTTAGAAATATATATCATGCCATAATGTGCCTCGTGGAATAAAATTCCCTTAGCATTGGCATGGCCACTGAGTATAGGAGAGTATAAAATATATTTATTGATGTATGATATGTATATCCTACATCACAATCATATGCCATGAAATGTGTGCATATAAATTAATATGTTATCTCCCAAAAATATGATAAACAACATATCTAAATAATTTAATCTATCAATCACATCATGCTTTAGGTTCTCATTTTATTTTAATAATTGAAAGGTTTTGTATTTTAATATTTTGATTTTTGTTTGGATTTTTAAATTAATTTTGAAATTGAATGTACATGGATACAAAAAATAAAGGTTAATTATAAATGCTTTGAAAATAAAAGATCGGGATGGATATAAATAATATACAACATGCATGACGACATAATGTGAACAAGATATAAAATCCTAAAAGCCTAGATAAAGTGAAGCTGAACAATATTCCCCCATTGTATATATGAATTTCCACATCATAATTTCAGAGAGTATATAGGTGGCATAGGAGGATGTGAATGAATTCGTGCATGTGCTCATATAATGTGAAATCACAAATGTAAGTGATTATGTAGAGGAAAAATAAGCCATATAAAGAGAAAAAAATAGTCATCATGTATAAGCAAGTACATAATGAGCCACAAAGAATGTATACTAATATGCATCCATGGGGAAATATGCATAATAGGATAGATGTCACTGTAGATACCTAAATTTGGTAATGAATAGCTTATAATGTTATTTTTTCACCCACATTTACCTTAATTGGCTTGATCACTTGAAATGATCTTGTTTCTCCACCTATCTCTACCCTAAGTACTTCTACATGTCAATCCCTTTTCACATTTATTACACCTTCAAAAATAATCTTAATGACTAAAACCATTTAATCATATGTATATATATTTCAAATCCTTAAGATCAAATGTTGACCTCCTAGGTTAGAATAAACCAACATGAGTTTGGATTGGTAGTTGATCCTAACCTTACTATTAGATCCTAAACTCTACCTATCAATGACACATTTTCAAATTTAAACCTTTCCTTATAGGTTGTTTCATATTTTTAATATATGCATCATGAGGTTCTACCATTTGGGATTGGTATAAAAACACATCTAGGCCACCTATTCTACCACTTGGAAATTCTACTATTGAGGCATACTTACACTATTACACATTGCAAAAAAAATTCCTTATTCTTTTCAAATTAAATCCTATTCACTTGAAGCAATCTAAGCCAAGTTAGAAGCCTATTCAATCCAAGGCAAGAAAAACATTATCAACTTTCAATCCCTCTCTAAACGAATGCATGCAACTAATGAATGCTATGACACTAAGCACTCTATGTGGAATAAGTATGGGAGATTGATTCCCTCCTTAGATAAATCTTGATATGTCAGAAATGTTTAATCATCATCAGGGTGATTAGGGTCAGATCATCCCATTACACTCCCCCTTTATTTTTAAAAGTTTTCAATTAGCACAAATCCCATTATATTTTCAATCTTAAAGATAATACTTTCAAGTCATTCCCACATAATCAAATGTCAAAATTTTGCATATAATCATATTTCAAGGATGTGTAGGCAACTGTGCCACCAATGTCTTATTTTACCACATAGGTGAAGAACAACATAAAAGACAATAAAGACAAATGATCTTAACTATTTCCCATCAATTTTGACCTAAAATGGTAAGCTTTTCTATTTTAGTTGCAAGAGGATAATCATATCTAATTTAATTATTTCAGCCATCTTATAGTCATAAAAAATCAACCTAACATGTAGTGATCAACTAAATCTTCTTTGTATTTTTTGTAGTTACATTATTTAATTCATTCATGTTTTATCAATATTAGTATTTGCTTTTATTAAGTTAGTTACAAGTCATTTACAACATTTCATAACCTTCAATTCATTTCATCTTATACATATAGTATCCTAATTAGTTTTAAATTATGATAAAACTTATTGGTGAAACCATTCATTTTATTCAAGCATTGTTTAATTTTTTTATGTTATGGTTTAGATAAATTATTGAATATCTAACACTAATGGAATTTTATTTTATCCTTGCATCTAATATCTAACACTGAAATAATTTTATTTTGACTTTGGATTGAACATCTAACACTAAAATCACTTTATTTTAACCTTAGATTTGATATCTAACACTTAAATCAATTTATTTTGACCTTAGATTTTAGAATATTTTACTGATCTCCATATGCAATTTGTTTTCCTTTGTCTAGAACCTAGATTTTATATTTATGCTACTTGAATTTCAAATTACAAAGAATATATGGTTATAATGGATGAATGCACTATTTAATTTTTTTCTCCAATATTTATTATTTTTCATTACATTTTATCATCCCATAATAAGGAGCATCATTTACAATCATTTAGTAAAATGAATAAGAGCTAGGTAGGACCAAACACCTAATGGACAATTCAAAGAACTATTAGTTTATTTTTCTAATGATAAAATTGTATGAATGGCTATTACAAGAAACCATCCTCATCCCCATACACCTCCCATAAAGACTCTCGAAGGTATTTGTATGCATATCAAATAATAAGCTTCGAAGGCTTGTACTTATGAATCCTTTTAAGATCAAATAGTCACTGTGAGAGCATTTATATAATAGTTGGAAAAATAAAATCAATATTCCAGTTTAAGGATTAGATCACTTCAAAATAAGATCACATATACAAATGATCAATAAAATTATATTGTTAATCATACATCTACATAACCATCTATCTATTTTATGAATCAAAATATATTATCTCAAGTATGGCTTCAAAAGCAACATAAATCTTAAAATATTGAATAAAAAAGTGTACAAAAGGCTTCTAAGAGTTCAAGTGAGACTTCTAAGAGAAATTCCTTGAAACAATTTGATCACATTACCTAGTATGAATCCTATAAAGAGATAAAAATACTATGGTGTAGATCATATAATTCATGGACATCATGTGTACCATTATTTGGTTTTGAAGAATAAAATATAAAGTATCATTGATAGTGGTGAACTTATACTAGATAAAGAAATCAAGAAACCTACTCATACTATAAGTTCATTTCATAAGGAAAAATTACAAATATAACAAAAGAAAAAATTAGATAAATAAAATATTCAAAAGAAAAAAAATCAAGAAATATTACAGAAGGATGATGATGAAAAAGAAAGTCTACAAAAATAAACAATACAAAGGAAATAGTTGAATAAGAAAAGATAACAAATCTAAATATAAAATTTACTAAAATAATGTTAAAAAAAATGAATTTGTTTAAAACAAACTCAAAATAAGAAAGAAAACATCCTTAATAAAGTGTTTGTTATGAATCAAGTTCAAAATAAATATGTTCCTAAAAATTCTAATGGTACAAAGATGGTTTTTAAAGATTCAAAAACTATATCACTTCACGCATAGAGGAACAATATAAGGCCAAAATTAAAAAATCTATGGTTATGTCTTGAAATCAAAAACTAAAAGTATCAACTATTCCCCTTTGTAGTATTCTAATAGTGATACCTAATTCTATTCTAGTTATAGAAACTAATCCACTTCATAGTATTCAGTTAGTGATACCTAATTATTGTCTAATTCAGAATGAAATGCAAGATCCTTATAATGATGAATATACTCAAGTGTAACAAAATTTCAATAAACTAACTCCAATATATGGTTCATTTAGTTTTTCATATAAAAATAAAAAATATGATTATAGTGGTATATCAATAAAAACCTAAAAAAATAGTTATCTACCATGAAGAGGACAATATTGATGATTTTGCAAAATATTGTTATGATAATCCCAATGACCCATAACATACATAAGGGCATCCCCTCAATGATATCTTTGTCTTGTACTATCATCATTTACTATACATAAATCCTTGACTTCTTGTGCCTTATTGTTTTATATTTTTTCTACATGTCGCTAATTCAATCAATTCGATATCCCTTGGCTATTTTTGTATTTTGGACCATTTGAATCCTATATTTTACATTGTCAATCTAAATTGTTGAAAATAGTGATATGATATTGTCATTTTTTTCCATTTAGTAGGGTGTTTCATAGTCTAATCAATAAAAATTATAATTTCCATCACTAACAATATGAAATAAAAATAGTCAACACCAATTATTGTTACTATCATGAACTAGTTAGTATTGACCTATACCATTTTCACATATTCAAATAGAATGATAACCAAAATAGATCCTTAAAAAAACTAATTTCTTTATAATATACTCACTATCAATTTATAAAACACTTTTATTCATGAAAAATATTTTATTTGTGTATTATATTGATCATAATTATGTATTACTTATATTGACAATTATAAATTTTATGATACGATGATGTACAAGCATTCATATAAATCCATAGTCTATTCTTATAATCCTTTATTTACAATTTGCATATATAGTGGGGGAATCTTGTTCATACATGGCCATGACATCATACACAATACATTATTCACCTTGACACATGGTGTAAATTATTTAGATCCATTTTTTATATTCTACTTTCTCCTACTTTTTATTGTACTAGTTCAAATTTTTCAAAAAAATATTAATAAAATCAAAATAATTAAAAGTTAAAAACATTAAAAATATTATACAAATAAAAAAATAGTACTTGAGAATGATTAGAAATCTAGTTTACATCATCATCATCATATGGTATTTATCTCATGATTGGTAGATATCATATATCACACATACATTTCATTGATATTTATGAGTGTTATGTAGTGTATGCAATGAATTAATATAGATATACAACTTATCACACTAATTGAATTCCAAACTCAGAGAAGGTAATAATAATAAATAATTCATTGCATAACTATTTATATCAAGACATGACCAATTCATATATGTTAAACCTAACTAATGAATCCCTTAATACACAACACCAAAGGATAGGGTTACAAAGCCTCTAGGTGAATGATATTATGTAATAACCTTAGCTAGACCTATAATAGATAAAAATAAATATAATCTAGTGTTCACTAAAGCTTGTGTCACAAAAGGGCTATAGTTAAAAAAATAAAATAAAACATGCAAAGATAACTCTATTCAAGTCAATGTAGAGGTAAACTAAGCAAGGATTAAAACATTCATCTTATTACCTTATGCAATATATATCTATCAAATGAAAGAGTAAGATTTAGGAATACTTACCTTAAATTAAACCTATCATGCCTCAATATTTATCTTATCCAATCATGCTTTGTAATAAGCTATTGCAGCTTCATAGCAATAACACTATATAAATTAGATCTAGGCTAAAAGACTCCAACTTTACATCCAATACTTTCCCATAACACAAGATTCTTTCCTTCCAAGGTAAACCCTAAACAATGTCTTCCTCAAGTGTATAATTATCATAACTATGAGCCATAACAATATGAAAAAATGAATGTTTCTCTCTATTGGATTGAAGTGAATGGGGTATTTATAACCAAGGATTGACCCTAAACCCTCTAAAGAATATAGCTGAGAAGATCGACTAGATCAGTCTTGTTAGGTGCAAAAGTCAGATGTCAGGTTTCAAACTAGATCAACTAGGATGATGTAGTTCCATAACATGTTCTGAACACCTAAAAATACCAACCTAGCCAACATAGTAGGAAAATGAAGAAAAGGTGTGCATGGTTGGTCAGGAGCTATTTAGCAAGGTGAGTTAATTACATGAATAGATAAATGAGTTTTAATTTCTTAGGGAGTTGGATAAAAGTAACTTATATTAGGTTTAAGTAATAGAATAGGAACCAATAATATTGTGAAACACCAAAGACCTACCCATGCTTTTCCCAGTGCACCCTTTAAGACATGCACTTAAATAAATTGAAACTTGACAAGTTCTTACGACAGATAAAGTATCGGTAAATGATAAAGTTTAAAAATATTATGTGTATACATGTAGGACATACAAATTTTATAAAGACTTAGATGTTGGACCTTATTTTACCCAATGGCCATACCATGTTGGGGTCATCATATCTAAAAATTACAATATTTATAGGTGTTACAATTCTACAACTCCTATACTATGTTGAGTTATATACTCTTTACAAATGTCTTGCTAAGATTTATATCTTACATTATGTACATATATATGTTATTTTATAAGTTATGATCACATTGAATATACATGTTTAGATAATATTTTTAGTTATATTCTCCTTTCATGTTTTTCTCTTTTCTTGCATAATATGCCTACTATTGATTTCTTAATGTTTGTTGCCCTTAGCCTTTGTATGTAAGTTTTCTTAATCATCTATATGATATATTGTTTGGTACGTGTGTTATTTGAACATGTACATTTATGTGTGTAATATTTTATTATGAAAAATTTGAATGTGGCCCTTGTATGTATTCCTTGGCCTTACTTTTTGACATTGCACTTTTTGTGTTTGTGTGATTATTGAGATTGTTGATTTTGATGAGTGCTTATATCCATATCGTGCACTAATTATTGCATTGGATTCTTCTATTACAATTACTGCTATGAGATCCATTAATACATTTATCTAAATTTGACATTTGAGGCATCACATCATATGTTACATACATATTTTGAATGATACACATCTTACTATGACATCGACACGCCTTTTCAAATATTCTACAATATTAAATGTCTATATATATATATATATATATATATATATATATATATATATGAGATTGCCTTTAAGGACACATCCCTCTCCTAAAAAGTGAGACATTTTAGTGGGATATTTAAATAAAGATAACCCTTGATCAACAAAAATTAGTTTTAGATGTAAAAACAATTTCAAAGAATTATTTATGGTTCCAAATTCAGTTATTGATACATATTATGAAGTATATTCTATATATACATTCATATTATAAGAAAAAAATTAAATACATATATTTTGGGTACATATGCATAAGCATATGCACACAAACTTTAAATAAAAATTATAAAGTTTACATATACATGCAATTAAATTATTTACATTTATTAGATGGGCCATGAACTAGTTTGGTGCACACTATAATATTTTCAAAATTTAAGAGGCATGATACAAATTAACAACATTACAACAGCAATTAAAGATAGCCATAATTCTCTTAAGCCTCAATGAGTTCCATTAACAACGTTACAAGAACAAATAAAAATAGTCGCATCTATGTCCAAAAAAACTCGTAACCCACCTGCGAGGAACACTTGTAAACAAATTGTATGAGTTAATAACTGTAATCAACAAATTATTGCGAAGCAATATATCTGTAAAGGTTTGAATGTATTCAGATTTGAAATATTTCATTCAATGTATGTAGTGAGCTTTAAAAAATGGGATTTTTTAAGGTGGTGTGAAGTTTTATAACATGTTTACTCTGGACCATGTGGAAGAGACTAAAATTGGAGGGTCTACTTTTGATCTGTTTGGAAGGCACCGTAGCTTTGCAAATTTGATGTAGCCATGCAATTGTCTACCTCATCCTCTTTCACGACTCAAAGCAAGGGAGGTCTTGAGTTTATGTTTGCTATATTCTCATTTGTCCTGATGATTGGTCAGGGAACGTGATCCGTAATGTCCTTTATTTTCTCTTTCATACACAGTTCTTTACATATTGCTAATTTTTTTCTTATATACTATGATATATTGAAGTCATTGTTAGGTCGTGAGGATTTTTCTTTACAGAAAAGAACTTCTTAGCATTAATGAAGGGTCGAGGTGCAATTTTTGGCTACCATCTTTGCTTTTGAATCTATGTTATCGAATAATAGGTGGCATAAAGGATCATTGTGCAGTATAACAGATGCCACAAAATGGTATGGAACATTGGCATGGATGAACATTTAATATCTTGATTGCTTCGAAAACTTTTAGCCTTGATTCAAACAAAGGACCCTAAAAGCACGAAGGACCGAAGTTGGAATGTTTGAGCAGTTGCACTGACTTTGACTGTCGATTAGCATAAACAATCTTATGAGACAAAAAAGACTTGTTTACTGTTGTCACGCCACTGGTCAATTCAACATAAAATCTCTAATAAAATATGTATGTAAATAAGATATTGAACTGACATGCATGTGGTCATCTACAATGCATTTAGGTGAGGAATAGTAGAGTTTATCGGGTATGGGAGGTTGCACAATTTAAATGAGCAGGATAAGCTGTTATACATATTTGGATGATGGATTTTCTCCGAGAAAAAAAATCAAGAAGTATATGAAGAATAAAAGATTAAATAAAATATGCGTTAAGTTTGACGGAAATAAATTCACATTTCTATCTAATTTTAAGGTAAGATATTCACTGTTAAAAAAAAAGGAAGGTGAACTATACATATTTGTATTGAGAATCGTAATGGATTAATAGAAATAAGTTAATTCTCAAAACCGCACCATAAAAACATCTTTTGAACTACATGTACAATATCTTTTGAGTTGTTTACCCTAATATGTATTGTAGTTTAAGGAAAGGTAAGCAACAAATGAAAATATCACATGAGATATGTTGATGATGATGCGTGTTGTACCAACTCTACCACCACCAGCGGCTACCATGCATAATGCATCAGAGCTTGTGATAGTGGCGGCTACATCAATGGAAGACCAGAAATAAAACTCTCATAAATTCTATCATTTTTTGTATATTAAAAATTGATTATATAATACGAGGCATTATATTATTCTTGTATATAAAAAAATAAATATATAATATATATATCAATATTACATGATATATATTAATATTATGGAAACAAACCCAATTGACGAAGATAGTTAATGAGGAAAAAGATGGATCATAGAGATTGTCGGGCATGGGAGGCCATGAAACTATAGAAACAAGGAAGTTGAACCATACATTTTTGTGTTGAGAATCATAATGAATACACATAAATAGGTTAATGCTGAAATGCCACACCTTTAACATATATTTAGATGCTCTCACAACACCTATTGAATTGTTTAGCTTGACACCAGTCATTACAGTGCTTACCCAACTCTACAAAATAAAAACATGAAACCTATGAATATTTCAAAATGCATTGGACAACAATGATGAATAGCAATAACAAGTTAGCAATCATATCTTTTAAGTGATATTTATCTATCGATATTTGAAAATTCAAAACTATAATTTTATAGATATAATAATTGTAAAATGAAAAAAAGTAAATCTACATATTTATATTATTGATATACTATATATGTTAATATATAATATTAGATTATATTATCATAATAATATATTTATTATTACTTAATAAACACTTCTAAAAATTATATGAAGTAGCGTTTATCAAATTATGCATCTTTAATGTTGGGGATTATCAAAGATGTCGTCTGATAGATTTCCAGCATCCCTTGGATTGAATGAATTGGAGCGGCTAAATTCGATAAATATAGCACATTAAAAAAATATGTACTAGCTACCCGACAGAGAATCCAAATCCACCGGCGACGGCAGAGAACCTTGGCAGTAGCCAGACAAAACACTCATCGTAAAATGTAGGTCAGCACACAAGTCACAGTTGGAAGAAAGAGGCACAAGTTGAAGTAGCATCATAACACGTAACACAGGGGTTAACAGGTGGTAGCAGATGGATAATTCCCCCGGCATATAATATTTTGCTCAAGTTCCTTCATGTCTTCCTCTCCGAAACCAATTTTTTTTCCACTGTCACGTGCACTGCATTCGACGGCTTTTTTCCTTCCCACTGTGCGTGGTCACTGTCACCAAAAACTAGACATCTTATTAACTGCGAAGCAGATGAAATTTAAGTTTGTTTCATGTTGTGAAGTTTTTTTGTTCTTCACAATCATTCTTTTAATGGGAATAATATATCCCAAGTCCCCATTTGCTAATGCAGATGAAGCCCTCGAATGATTGAGAATATTAGGGCTGAATTGTCTGCCCTTTTCAGGGGTGTCGATGCGTGTGTGGCCAGGTGCGGGGAAAAGCTCAAATTTCTAAACCAACCGTCCAATGGAGAGTTCCAAGGTGGGAAGCACCCGAATGATGTCCGAATGAGAGTTCTAAGGTGGGAAGGTTCCTGAAATCATTATCGTTTGCTTCTCTTCCTCGACGAATCTCTATGGGCAGAATCCCCCAGGGTTTTTCGATCCGGCCAGGTTATTGGCCAAATATTATATAGTATTATATTTTAGAATATATTATATTATACTATTTTATATATATTTATATTTTATTTTATTATCAATTACACTTATCATCGGTACACTTAGTAAGTTGCATATCCGGCAGCTGTTAACTATTCGACATCTTTTGATCTGTGGATGAATTTTAACAAGGTTCCTCCCAATAAAAAAGCCTTCCGCATAATGATTAAACCGAGAAACATTGTTAATTTAAAAAGAATCCAATAATATTTTGAATGAGAATGATAAAACAACAAAAGCAAAACCTGCCAAATTTGTATTGAAGTGTTTGAGATAAAAAGAAATATATTAGGCATGCAGAGAGAGCCACAAACAACCCATATATCAATTATTTTGTTTAGTTTACAAACTAAGGAATTGTAAAGAATATTATCTTAATTTATTATTTGAGTTTAAAGTTGTTTAATTTTATATAATTTAGAAGGATATTAATATAAATTAATTTGTAAAAATTTAATGATTTTATATTAAAAATAATTATAATATAATTAGTTAATTATATTATTAAGATGATAAATTTTATCCTAATTTTATGTTAACTTCATCTTGAGCTTGTCTACATAATTATATACAAAATGAAAAAATATATTTTTGGAAAAAATAAAATCATGACTTTACATATTTATTAAAAAAAGAAGAAGAAATTAATCAATTAAGCACACAAAACTAAGATCAGCCCATATATTTATTTATA
Organism: Torreya grandis; assembly: GCA_037957365.1. Classification (NCBI taxonomy): domain Eukaryota; kingdom Viridiplantae; phylum Streptophyta; class Pinopsida; order Cupressales; family Taxaceae; genus Torreya; species Torreya grandis. The sequence continues at coordinate 1,038,970 of JARHVA010005859.1, forward strand.
GAATAAAAAGTGATGATTCTAATATGTGTTATTATTTTTGTTAAATTTATACATTGAATAATTGTAAAGAACACAATATTAATATGTACAAATATCCATATATATTTTTTATTGAAAATTGTTCACGTAGAGACCGTGATTGGAGGTTAACTCCCTTGATAGTGGTCGCATCTCTAGTATCAAGACTATGGACATCGAACATCAAAAGGTGAAGGTTTTATTGTCCAAATAAATATATAAAATAAATGTTTCTGTATGTAAAAATATAAAATAATTAATAACATTTATATATCAGATTCATTGAGAAAAGAAAAAAAAATAAAAAAAATAATAGATTTTTGTTTATAAGAAGTCAATAATTTCATGTCATCAAACAACATAATACTATTAAAAATAATGAAAACACAACCAATTATTTTTATTATACAAAGGACATATCCTATCTTGAACTAATGTTAACTCTGTCTAAAACTCGTCAGTGATGAAGTTGCCCATAAAATATATTCAAGAAAATCGTAAAATAGATTTATAAATTTTCTCAGTTCAAACTTTTGAATCAAACTTATCAATAGAATATCAAACTTATTCTCATAGATGACAACGTCATATATATTATAATTTTTTAATATGTTGTTAACCGCAACTTTTGTTTGGGTTAATGTCATATCAAGTTAACCTTTGTATTCAGGCATACAAATTAAAATCAAGTATAACAAAGATTAATGGCATCCAACATTGAATAATAAATATTTATAGAACATAGTTACCACAGGGGCAAAAGTTACTCATGTCATTGGTTCAATTTATTGACAACTAACCCCTTTTTTTTAATCTCTTGGTCACTGTTAGACCAACGCATCTCCCGATGACCCTCAAACCTATGACATGACTATACCGACACATGCCATAAATAAGAAGAAGAAAAATACGATCTTATTCATCCTCCAACTTCAAATCTCGATATGATAAGTAAATGCCCATCGACCTAATAAACCATCTTCTACTTCCTTTTAAATCTCTATATTTTTATATTAATAAAAAATGTATGGGTTTCCAATAAAAAATAAATCAAATCTTAAATGTATTCTAAGAAGTATTGAAAGTTTCCAAGTCAACCGAGGCGTGGACTCACCCAATACATCTCCAACGGCGGGCTATGGATTGGCAGAGTGCATTCAAAGATTCTTCCTCCACAAAGCGGTAGTCCACTATAGCCATCACCCGGGGAAATTCTTTGTGGAAGACTCATATACGTTTTCAACGAAGCAAAACACATTGTATGATTAGTACAGTCACACACGCGGAGGATGACTCACCCAAATTCTTCACAGGGATCTTCCTTTTCCCCATGCATAAATTGGGCTGTGTGCTGTCTCATTTGGACATGAGTTCGCTTACAGCCAGTGTTTATGGTTACAACTACAATTCAGGGCATGCTAACAACAAGATGTACTGTAGCTCAAAAGTTATTCCACTGTGAAAAAAAATCGAAATTAAATATAACCCTACCAAAATTGGAGATGGACGAGATTGTAGAAAAACAGTGGGAGGGGTTAAGGAAGGGCGAATGCAGATACTGGAAACCTACCCTCCGTACAATTCCGGAAACTACCATCTCAAAAATATGATAGCAAAGGACAATTTGGTATGTCACGTATGGAATGATTTGTCATGTTTTCTCCAGTTCAACTCCTCCAACTTACCAAACAGAGTGGAGTTCTGCAACATATCATTGCACTCAAATGAAAATGATTGATGTAAATTAGACAATTAACTATTTACAAATAATATTGTCCGAAATATTCTTACATTCGCTGAAATAAGAAAATTTCCTAGTTAATTAGCAGAAGTTAAGTCAAGTCATAATGTTTTTTTATGTAAAATATTACGGTGATAGTCTTATCATAATATTATTTAACAAAATCTTTGTTCACAAAAGGGGGAGTTGGGATCAGCATCACTTAATAAAATATTGGTTTTCAAGTTCTAACTTAGTGAATCTTTCTCCACTAGATCTATTTGGGTATGCCTACCTCATCTCCTCCTTTATTTTTAGATTAATCATTGCTTTAGGGAAATAGGAAACTCTCTGGGCATCTTCTTCCAGTAGAGTGATAATGTCATTGATAGGTTTTCACATATAATTTTTGGTAGAGTCCTAGTAATCATCCATTCTTTCATTGATCTTTCAGCCTCTATTGACCTGATTATCAAGGATTGTGTGCGGACTCAACCTGTGGCATATGAAGGTATGTCTTTTCGATGTTGTAGGCATTTCAACACCGGGCTCTTGACCTCTTTGTGCAACAACCATGATAAGATAAAGGTTTCAACTTGATGGAATAATTGTTCCTTTGATCTTTTGACAGTGTTTAGGCTTGATTACTTTGATAGTGATTCAGAAGAGGATGTTCTGCCTTTAAAGGAGGATGAGAAGCTTCTGGCCCCAAGTACAAACTTGCTACAGCTTTTAGAAATACAGAGGTAGGAGCATTGGAAGAAGCTAAGGATTCAACTGTTTCATCTTCAAATGTTAAAAGAGCATATACTAAAAGGGTGGTTCTGCACTCAACCTCAGAATCCTCTAATCAATCTATCTCTAAGGAAGTGACACTTAAGATTGAAACCCCTGATACTAGGGCAGAACCAAAGGAGAACTCAAAATAAAATTCTGATTCCTTTAATTCCATCTAAATGTCTAGACCCTTCTTCCTAGAATTTGTGGAAGACAAAGGGAAGTGGACTACAGTGCAATAATAAAAGTAAGGTAAAAGAATAATTGTCTAAATGTTTAAATCTAATATGATCTTTCGCTCAAGAGGGCCTTGTAAGAGTGAGCCACACTTGATGATCAATAACTAGATAGGATTAAATGCACGAAGGTGAAACTGTATGAAGTAGTGAAATCATGAAAACATGAAAGGAAGAAACTTCAAAATGTAAAAAAACATTCAAATGCAATAACATTCTAGGTTTTTTAGCTAAATAGCTTTAGAAAAGATACACATATAGGTGGAAGATAGATATGTCCTCACATCCTCATGAATGTGGGATTATCTTCCCCAATAAGCTTTCTAAACACATAAGTGACACCTAATCAAGTTAACTAGAATGTATAAATAAAATCATATAGTGAAAAAAACCTATAGCAACACCCCATGTAATTGTAGCTTAGGTCGATAGAAGAATTGGATCTCGATAACGAAGCTTGGTGAAGTACCCACGTACATAGAAAATAAATAATACTAGAAGGCCCCTCTAGATGATGTTGAAGATACCTATAGTAGATCTCACAAGATGACCAATGTCAATGATGATATCCTTTCTTTGAAGACTAAAGTCTCATTTGCATTGTTGAGTATGGAATAAATCATGGTAAAATTGTAAAGTATAATAGAATGACACATGTGTGAGTATATAATTTTATCTTTTGTATACATTTGTATATGTATTGAAGCTAAAAAGTCTGATTGGGTAATAGAACAATGCAAAGAGTCTTTCCTTTTGTATCTTGAAAGACTAGAATGCAAAGAGACATATAATTGTAAAAAGTTATATATAACACTTTTCTATAATAGATTATGGTTCTAATGTGTTAATAGAGATTAATAGAATTATTCTAACATGATTTTTCTTATCATATTTTATGTATGTTTAATGTGTCATAAATACTCTATTTTACTTTAATCTATTGACATATTATGCTATGGCATTTATGTTCTACCTTTTATTGCAGTTGAGTTCTTCCTAACCTATATGTGTAATTTTATATGTAAGTGACAAATTGTAAGTATGTTCGATCAATTACTGTTTCTATTTTATCCTCACTATGCAATTTATCTATGTAATTAGCATGTTTTGGAGTGATTCTGAGAACCTTTACTAACAATGGTACAGTGAGCATGGACCCTATTTAGATGAAATATGTTCACATGAATACCAGGACAAAGAGATATAGAAAGATGGTTAGATAAGAGAATCCAAAATTTTGCTAAAGAAGAATCAAAGAGAGTTGGAACAACTATGAAGGAGATTATCCAAGAGCACATCTATTTCAAAATATACAAAATATTCTTGTGTGAGTTACCTAAATTATTAGCCATATGGTTAGCTAGGTTGGAATACTATTACTTCAGCCCAAGGAGGACAAATCTTATAGTTTGAATAAAATAAAATTAGATAGACTATGTAACCTAGATAAAAATTGGGCCCAAGCAATAGATTATTGGATAAGGACTACAATTGACATCTATATTACTGATTTTGTAATGCAGGGATACATAACTTTTGAGACTATGCAAGACATGTTCATTTCAAGGAATCAGAGGGAAATTTTTGCAATGACTACCTTTGCTAATAAAAATGTTGGTTTTGGAAAAGGCCATGGTGCCTACTCTAGCCTATATGGAGTAGTCAATTTGGGCACCATAGGGGTGTGTACAGGATGAAGTGAATGACACAAAGTTGATTAAGAGAAACTTGAACTTATTCCCAGAAAATGGAAGGTGGAAATACTTAGATTGAGAAGAAAATTCTATGACTAGAAAGGGAAGTATGATAATAGAGAAGTTTCAATAAATAAAAAACCCAAAATTAATTTCAGATAAGATTAGAATTAAAGAAGAAGGTGCCATAGATGGAATGATGTAGGAAGAAGATGTTAGAGATGAAGAGATTGCTAGAATAAAAGGATGTGTAGAGCATGCATAAGGGCCCTATGAAGAGGAGGATGCAGATAACAATTATGCAGATATAGAGGTAGAACAACATGAGGAAGGGTGTAGGATATAATTAGAATAGTTAGAAGGTATAAGTAGATCATGGTTAATGAAAGGGTTTTTATCTAGACTAGGAGAAGAAACTTCCTGGGAATAATTCAAATTCAAATGCAAAAATTTGGCAGGTTCAAGTTCTAAATTAGCAAAAGTCTAAAATAGAAGTCATTCACTTCAAGAGTACACATCCCCCCAACCTAATTTATTACCAAATAGAATAAAAAGTGCAAGCGAAGAAGTAAATACAGATTGATTTGATTCCTTTTACAAATAAGTTTAGAAAGTCAAGTGCAAACATAAAATAGATAATAGATAGAAGAAAAATTGGAGTAAAATTGGAGTTTAAGACACCCAAAAAAATCTAGTGTGCATTTAATAGTAAATAGTCAAAAATACACAACCAACAATGTGCCATCACATAAAATTGTAGTCACCACTTTGCAAATACCTTTAGTCATAGTTTTTTCAGTTCAACAACCTATCATAATAATTGTTCCCCCTATGGTGTCGATTGTAGAAATGTTTAATTTGCTAATGCCTTGTGATGGGTCTATGGACCTAGAGTAATACCTAATAACTTATGACATGAAATGGAATGTGAGAGGAATAGCAATAGATAACATTAAGTAATGAGAACTCATAGGGGCCTTGTCAAGATGAAATCTAAATTTATTTTTTAAGAGGGATGTAAACACCCTAGACCTTATGCAAGTTAAAAATTTGTTGATAGTAGAATATAAATTAAAAAGATGCATAAGCCAAACCATTTAATATTTAAAGGAGATTCAATAGAAATCAAGAGAAATAGTTGAATAATATATCCAAATATTTTTTGATGTTGTCAACCAAATTGAATTCATTTTGTAAGACAAGGATGAGGCTACTTGGTTCATAGAAGGACATTAAGTAAGAATTAGATTCTCCATTACATAGAACCAATATCCAACTAAATTTGATGCTCGATTCATTTCCTTGTGAGTAGAGTAAATAGAAGAATATGGTGACACCCCCATAACTAGTTCTAAGGTTGAAGCAAAGATAGATGCATTCATGAGAATAATCGATGAGATGCATGAAAAAGACAATCTCAAACTAGGTCTATGGTACAAAGATTACATATGAGAAAGAAATTAAATAAATAATTGTCCTAAACTTAATCATGAATTCTATGAGATATGCATGATGGCAGGGCATGCAACTTCTATGTTTCATATTTTATAAGAGTACATAAAAAAATCATAGGGTTTGTTTTGTAATTTTTGTAAATACAGGAATCGTGATGAAAATAATTACAAAGCATTGTATGAGTTTAAGGAAGATATTACTAATAATATCTACATAGTTATAGTACAACAAGTACCAACTACAAAGCAAGAAATTCAAAGACCAAAAGTGGAGATGACCAGTGTCACTCAAGGTAGTCTGAGATGGATACTTTCATCACCATAGTATCAACCACAGGGCATATCAAGCTATAACAATACATCATCTCCATCATGTTAATATTCTAGTCAATATTCACAACCATGGACCAACACAAATATTCAACAACAATAGTCAAACTATGTCCCAAGTTCCCTTCAACACCAATATGGGGGGTATGATGTGTAGCCAAGCCAACAAGGAGGGTATGTTAGACAACAACAATAAGGTTTGGGATAAAAAAAAAATAGACGGGGATATAGGGGTGAATATTGTAGATGATATCAAGGCAGACATAACAATGACAATTAACAAGCCCGACCACCTATGCAATGTTATCTATGTAGTGTATATAACCATTATGTCAGGAATTTCTCTACTAACCCACAAATACAAGTCTATTACATATATTTTAGAGTGAAAGGACAACACCAAACATAATATTATCCATTATTTGATAAGTAAAGGAGGGATATGGAAATGTGCAACATAAATGTGATCAATACATACCCAAAGGAAAATGCATTTGTGCAAGTAGCCACCTAGAAACAAGGCACTGAGCAAGGGTTAAAACCTTTGAAAATGCCTTAGGATTAGGGAATTAGAAAAGTACATTAGTATAAATATCTTGATCTTGATAGTAAAATAATTTGATGCATCAATCCATACATGTAATGGAAGATATCCAACATCAACCAACTTTTGATGGTGATAACATAGCCATTGATGCCCAAATATGTGGAAAAGTTATCATGATCATGAGATAGAGGGTTTTTTTGACTAATTTGATAGAACTAATGAAGTTACTCATCACACTTCTCAATGAGGATATCTCCATAACTTCAATAATCTCCTACATAATATTCTGGAGTGCACACGATAAACTCAACAATAAACTGATAAGGTATTCTAGTATGTTTTAAATAAGAAACCTTGTGATGTTGATTCTCAAATGGATATTGAATTAGTTGGATATGATATTCCAAATTTAGTATTTGATTTTTTGAGCATAGTCAATATGATTCCAAGATCAACTTGAAAATCCATTGATGAATCGACCTTAAGATACAATCAATTTTCTCTTAGTCTTGGTAGATTATGGCTGGGTTGAGCCCATCAAAAAGTTAGAGGCTATTGAAATCAAAGTGGCAGAGCTCAACTTGTGAGGAGACTTTGAAGTCATCGACATGGAGATAATAGAGACTAATTATCCTATTTTAATCAGCAAGAAATTGGATTATTATGACCAACTGACCATCAATACTATGCGTAACCAACAAGAAGTGCATCAAAGGTATAAAATGGTGGTCATACCCTTGAATAAGTCTAATCAAAATCCATAAATTATCCAAAAATATCAAGAGTCCGATTATGCCTATGGGTATAATAGTTGGTTTAAAGTTGGTATAGATGAAAAGGAAAAATGTTTTGTGATCTATAAAATATCAAGCTATAAAGTGGCACACTACATAGCAAGAAAAGTGGCCAATATATAGACCTATTATAACAAAGTCTCTGGTTAGGCAGCTTCATATAAAAAAATGTCTTTCTCCACCAGTGTACTCTTTGATGAAGTCTGAAGTCATTTTTATGTATAATAAAGGTGTCATAAAGATAAATTGCATGGAGCCTAATCCTAAGGGTGTCTATCATGGGAATCAACATCATCCATAAGTGGTGATTTAGATACTCACATGTTGAATTGGGCTTGCAAGGATCATGATTTATGACCTATACACATGGTGTTTGTTGTAGAATGGCAGATAATTCAATATTTTGTGACATAAGATCTCAATCTATTTATATTAAGGCTTGAACACCATGTACCAAAGGTGGATCAATGAGTCTTCACACTCAGATATCTACTAAAAAGAACTACTATGACTTTGTGGGTCATCTTAGGAATCCATAAATTCATTTGGATGAAGCATGCAAATTATTATGTGTAAGGTTCTAGTTACTAGATATTGTCAAATCAAAATGGCCTTTCTTTCAAGAAGGTTAATCTCCAGAATTGCACATTCATCAGTGTGTGGATATATGGAATGCACAAGGATTAGAGTCAAGATATTGGGTGAACATCTTCAACCACACCTTAACACCTTTGATAATAGTCTAGTATATGCACCAAGATTGTATAAGATAAACTAAGAATTGGGTACAAGTTCAGTAAGACTCATTTAGACCTTTGTATTCAAAGATGATAATCCATTGGTTCATGTTGACCATTATGACCATCAGTTCAAATAACTCAACCCACTATAGTCAAAAACTAATATAGGGGTCTAGTATAACATCATATGGTGTGTTATAGTTCATTTTATGTAATTTAATGTCATATTTTCCTTGGTCATGGTCCAATTAGTCTTTGTGTCATTTGATGTCATCTAGGGGTCATTTTAAGAGTATTGAATGTAGGTGGTATGGTTTTTTGAGTGATGCAAGTATTCTAAACACTCTTCTAATTTCATCATGTCATATATTGTTTGTATTTTTAGTCCCTAACTAGAACTTGTAGGTACTATGCTAAAATAAGAAGAAAAGTGGTAGTTTGCATAATTTTGGAAGTGTGTATGATCTCTTGAAGAGTGTGACATATGTGTAAGACTTTTGGGATGACTATTAAACTCCTTTAGACTCATCTCCATGCTTGATCAGCTCTGAAAGTCCCAAAACTGATCAAGAACTGTTCTGCTCTTCCATCACTCCACTATGCACACGAAACTGATCAACAAGTTTCTACTTAGTATGTCTAGTAGGATAAGTTCTAGATAAAATTAATTTTGGGGTGATATTACACTAAGTTCACTTTCATTTGGTATCAAGAGTTTTAGGATTTATTATTTATACTTTATGAACCATTCTTTAGAAGTAGACTGGTCTTTTATGCATGTTATTCCCAACACCGTGTAGGGTTTCCTCTTGTACAAACTAGTATGTATAGATTAGTTGATGAAATTAATTTCACGTGGAGTAGACATCCTTATCTCATAATTTCTACCCTTTGTTTCATGTTTGAATTTGAGTTGATGAGTACAACATCTCAAGTTTGCAAGTTGGCATTACATGGAGTTACAGATAGCTTTTCACCATTTTTAGAGGTTTCATTTCCTTGTAGGGGAATTATATTAAGGTGATAAGTTTAAATTCATGTTTCCAGATCTTTTAAATCACCTCCTATCCTCCAAAACTAGTATAAATTTCCTCACATGGAGTGGCAGTCAAGAAATGTACCATATAGTCAACTTATTCCATGACTATCATAAGCAGTCAATTGAGTGAGTTATGTTAGGGTATTGAACATGTTCATGAATTTATTACTATGGTTTTAAGGTTTTTAACACAATATCATAACATGAAAAATAAATAAACCCTAAATGGCATAGATAGCATGTGGATATATGTTTTCATGTGTACACAATCATACACATTGAAGTGCACCAATAGGTGCCTGTATGAGAGTATAATTTAAAGTGGAATTATTTGAACTTGATTCAAGTGATTCATGATGAAAAAATCCATTTTTTAGTTAATAGAGGATCCAAGACTAGTTTTAGACCTAGATAACATGCATTTATTTGTACCTTACTTTCATTGCTTTGTTGATAGCCATAAGTGCATCTACAAGTGTCCTTAAGAATAAGCACATTGGAAGGGACATTTGAAATGTTTTGAACCTTTTAAAAGAGTATAAAATCAATTGGAGTACCTTTTTTAATTTTATAACCAAGTGCAATCCCATACTTCATGTGCATTTCCCATGTCTCTATCCACTAACTGTATACTATAGAATCCACCTGTAGGTGGTACACATAGAGATCTGAAGGTGCAATATAAAGATGCCAAGCATGATTTGAAACCCTCTTGAGGTATTAGAAAGTTGGAATCAATTTTAAAATAATTTTTTTAATCACTATAAAGCATGCACATTTGAATAGACACTTTACGACAAGAAACATGCGTTTAGGGACAAGTTTCCCTAAAGATCAAAAATAAAAACCAAACACTTTTGATGCTTCCATGGATTGTGGTAACATGATGCTTATCTAAGAATTAATGGTTCTATCTAGAAGCCTTAATGAAGGGTAAGAACCTTAAAAAAATGATGGATGCATGAATAGACTAATGTGGTGTTTGGCATCTCCCAAATCATAATTTTTTTCAATACAAACTTTCAATAACTTATACAGGATTTGAAGTTCAAGAGACCTCTATACCTAAATTTATAGTATAGAGGAATGCCACCATGTTGAGTGGTATTAATGAGTTGAAAGAAACTCCAAGGATAAAAATAAAATTTATGAGGATTGGATTATATGATTTTTCACTTCCATCAACACCTACAACCTACCTACAGTCTACATATACATGTGCCTACAACTCACATGGTAAAACATGCAATATAGGAAACTGTAAACATGGGAGCTTATCATTTGAGTTGGTTCTAGGAAGTAAGGTGAATAATATGGAGTCAAGCACAAATTTTAAAGGTTGAGACATACCAACATGCCCCAATTTTCTTGAAGATAGTCAACTATAGTTGATTGTTGCAAACAATGAATTACAACATGGTGCTTTCATGATTGGCTTAGCATGGATATGAAGTGAGGTGATATTGATGACTTTATTATGATATTTATGACATCAAAAAAACCTTATAGCAATAATATAAGATATAATCCATTGAATACCATTTATAGGCACCTCCTTCCTTAGGTAAAATATAGTTACACAGTCAACACTTATGCTAAGTCAAACACAAAGTATGCAAGAAGGAGTTTCCAAAGAACAAAGACTATTGGCATGCTAAATATATTAACAAGGATTTTTTCTATAATATTGAATTATGGAGACAAGATAACATAGCATGGTGGGGGTGGGGTCTAATCTCTAATGTATACCTATAGTCCTAGTCAGTCTTGCACAATCAACTCTCCCAAAGGTCTGTCTTGGATTTTAGAGAGTTTGAGGGTGTTGGGAACATAAAATAACCTTGGAAATATATAAAAAGCATCCCTATTCCATATATAATCTCTTCATGACATTATTTTTCCTGAGAAGATAGAGGAGATACCCTTTTCTCTATCTCAAATAGAGGGTACTCCAGAAAGCAAGAGGTTTGTAAGCTTGAGAAGTGAATGATGAAAAGAAGGAACATAAGTTATTGAAACCTTTCATGGTGGTTTGGAGAGATATGATAGACATGGAAAAATATATGGGAACCCTAATAGATGATAGAATCAAAATATGGTAGTCCAAACCTACAAATATGCATGTTAAGCCTACTAGGTCTTGGTTAGACCTAATGGCTAAGGAGATGCCAATACACTTTCTAAGATTATATGAACATTATATTCCATAAAAAAATAGTTTTTAGGGAGGTATAAAGAGTGTTTAATATATTATAATGTAGGGGAAAACATAAGGAAACTTTAATTTATATCAAATCTAATTTAGGTCTGCACGAAATGAAGAAAGAAACTCGAGTAGGTAAGTTTGAGAGCTCACACCTACTGGGATACTTTGCATGGGAGTATAAGAGGTTGAGATATGTTATAAGATGTCTATATAAAAATTTTAGTGAATTTTTTTGAGGGAGTGAACATCACATCTATATGAAACATCCTTAGAGGGAAAAACATCTCCTAACCCTACAAAACCCTAGTTCTAGACCCGATTGGGAAAATGAAGGAGAATAAGCATCTAGGAAGCATGAAAATGGTTTGAAATTGCAAAAAACTCTACATTTCTCCTTCCAACTAAGTTGAGTTGTACCCTACCAATAGAAATAGGGTATAATATGGATTTCTTTGACTAATTTTAGTGTTTTGGAGGTTGTAGGGAGAGTCAAAGGATGAAAACCAAATTGGGAGAGATATTAGGAATTAATATAATCACTAATGTCCATTTCTTGTAGTATAAAATATCACAAGTGCTTCTGCAAGTGCCTTCATCTTAGCTAGTCTAAACTGGCATATTGAACAAGATAGTGGGAGAGTGATAACCTCAAGTGGGAGGTATTTTAAGGACTACCTAAGGAATCTAAGGATAAGAAGGGTCTTTCCAGGTGTCATTCACTACCTTGTATGAATAATATTAAAAAATTGAAAGAAAATTTGGTGCCAAGTGTGAGAGGTGAGTGAATAGGCATTGCCCAAAGTTGTATGCATGTGTCAGAGATAGTTGAAGGAAAAGAGGGGAATAAATGGGGTATCAAAAGATAGCTAGACTTGGAAAATAAGTGACTTTAATGTTTAATAGATAGGCTAAGGAAGTGGTAATAAAAAGAGGATAAGAATGAACATGCTACTATTGAAGAGCCTCAAGGAGGCTATTGGCAAGGTGCAACTCATGTTGATGTAAGTGGTTTTTATTCTAACCAACCCAAAATATCACTTATCCATGATATTAATAGTGAATTACTCTTTCCTAAATCCATTCACAAGTCCTCCACTCCACCTCACACTCCATCTCCAATCCATGATCCCATCCATCATTATACCATACCTCATATTCCATCTCCTTCACATAAGCCTATTCATCAGCCCTTCACCCTAGCCTTTCTTGAAAAGAGCCCACTTTAAGGGAAGAAAATGAAGAGGAAATAACCCAAGTCATATCTAACAAGAAGATGTCATGAGTGAATATGAGGAAGAAATCACCATAGGGACTCCCTTTGGTGAACACAAGTGCAACTCTACCTTCTTGAGTAAAGAAAGACATATTAAAGAATCTTTTACAGTTGTCCATGAGGAACGTGACCAAGACTTGAAGAGAGAGGTATTTAAATTAGAATCCATATATTATTATGAGGTTGTTTATGACTCTTAAAAACCTAAAGTTGAGTGTGCTATCATGGATGAGGATCAACTTCAAGTCATTCCTCAAGAATTTGCAATTTTATAAGAGTATCATAAGTCCAAGGTAAAATATGTAATCCTTGAGGAAAAATAAATACCTCAACCTGATTCTAAACCACTCACAGATTCTTTAGAGGAAAAATAAAATCATCTTGATGGCCTCATACATCAGGAATAGAAAGTTGAAGGGGTAGTGGTTCTAGATGACAAGGAGGACAAAGATGATTGGCAGCTACAATTTGAACTCTTTCAAGAGCTTGAATATCTTTGTAAAATGAGGGTCAAGTACATGACAAGGTGGATAAATATTTTTCTATGGAGGATAATGACCAAGAGTAGGTAGGCTATGTAGAGATCCTTGATGAGCTTGAAGAACTTGCAGATGAGAGCAAAACTAATCTTATTGAGAGCACCATGAAAACTAAGAAGGTATGACTTATTGAAGCACAATTTTAGGATGTATTTGAATATTCTTATGAGAAATTTGAGTTTTTTTGGATCAAAGAGGAGTTCATTTCCATATCTAACTTGGTTGGAGTTTCTTGGTTTTCATTGAACATCATGCCAATAAACTGGAAAACACCACGAAGAAGATAGAGGCATCAATGCCAAGGGTCAAAAGGATACATTACTCATTAAATACTTAATTTGATCAATAAAGAGGGTTTTTAAAATTCCCATTTGATCTAGGAGGAAATGTTTCTTTTAGTCTAGTTTGTGTTTGAGTTAGTTAGTTTTGTGTGTGTGTGTGTGTGTGTGTGTGTGTGTGTGTGTGTGTTCTATAAGTTCTCAAGAAGCACATGTGTGTGTTTGCTTAGTTTATTATCTTGTGTGTTTTTCTTGTTATTTTTATATTTTAAAGTGTGTTATCAAAGGTAATTTATGTGACAACCTAGTGTATAGGTGAATCCATGACCCAATGGATAGGATTAGGCTACTGGTCTTGGCATAGCAAGCATGCCACCCTTAGGAAGTCACTAAGAATGTTGACGATTTTGACCCCAATTTAAAATGGGTCAACCCCCTATAGTCAAAAACTAATATAGGGGTCTACTATAATGTCATAGGGTGTGTTATAGTTCATTTTATGTAATTTAATGTCATATTATCCTTAGTCATAGTCCAATTAGTCTTTGTGTCATTCGATGTCATCTATGGGTAATTTTAAGAGTATTAAATGAAAGTGGTATGGTTTTATGAGTGATAAAAGTGTTATAAACTATCTTCCAACATATATCATATTATATACTATTATTATTATTATTAATCTCTAACTAAAACTTACAGGTATTATCCTAAACCAAAAAGAAAAGTGGTAGTTTGGGAAATTTTGGAATTTGTACAGTCTATAGAAGAGTTTGAAATGTGTTTAAGACTTATGGGATGACTCTTAAACTCCCCTATACTCATACAAATTCTTTATCATCTTAAACAGTCCCAAAACTGGTCAAAAACCATTCTATTTTTCCATCTCTCCACTATGCACATGAAACTAGTCAACATATTTCTACTTACTACGGTGTGTAGGAGAAGTTATAGATAAAATGAATTTTGGGGGTGATATTAAACTTAGTTTAATTTTATTTAATATTAATATTTCTAGGACTTATCACTTTTTCTTTATGAACCATCTTTTAGAAGTAGACTGGTCTTTTCTACATGTTACTTCCTACACCCTACAATTTTTCCTCTTGTATGAATAAATACATATAGTTAAATTGATTAAATTTATTACACATGGATTATACATATTTATTTAATTATTTACACCTTTGGTTTCATGTTTGAAGTTGATTTGATGACTACGACATCTCAAGTTTACAAGTTGGCATTACATGGATTTACAAACAACTTTTCACCATTTTTAGATGTTACAGTTCCTTGTAGTGGATTTAAATTAAGGAGATAATATTAAATTAATTATTACACATATTTAAAATCACCTCCTATCTTCCAAACTCAATCTAAATTTCCTCACATGGAGTGGTAGTCAAGAAATGTACCATACAGTCAAATTATTTCATAACTGTCATACACAATCAACTGAGTGAGTTATGCTAGGGTATTGAACACATTATTGAGTTTTTAAATATGGTATTAAGGTTTTTAACACATTATCTAACATGAAAAATAAATATAAACCCAAAATTTCATATATAATATTTGGAGAGAAGATCTCACATGTACACAGTCATACACATTGAAGTATCTACAGGTGCCTACAAGATAATATCATGTAAAGTGGGAGTATTTTCAAGTGATTAATGGTTTAAAACATCCATTTGGAATTTTATATAATATCCAAGACTCATTTCAGATCTATATAAAATGTAGTTGTTCATACCTTACTTTCACTACTTTGTTTATAGCTATGAAGTGCATCTATAGGTGTCCTCAAGAATAATCACATTGGAATGGAAATTTTAAATGTTTTAAACCTTTTTAAAGAGGATAAGATAAATTATATTACCTTTTTAAAGCTTATAACCAATCGTAATCCCATACTTCATGTGCATTTCTCATGTCTCTATCCACTGACTATATACTATAGAATCCACCTTAAGGTAGTACACAGAGTATCTGATGGTGCAATATAAAGATGTAAATCATCACTTAAAAACCTATCGAGGTATTAACAAGTTTTATTCAATTCTGAAATAATGTTTGGAGTCACTATCAAGCAAGAAAATTTTAAGAGACACTTCAAGACAACAAAACTGTGTATAGGGACTTGTTTCCCTAAAGCTCCAAAATATAACACCAAGCACTTTTGATGTTGCCATGGAATGAGGTAACATGGTGCTTAGCTAATATTTAATGTTTATATCTAGCATCCTTCATGAATGGGAAAAAACTTGAAAAAAATGATCGATGTATGACTATAGGAAAGTGGTGTTTGGGGGCTCCCAAATCATGAATTTGTTCACTACAAACATTCAGTAACTTCTACAGGATTTGAAGATCAAGATACCTCTAGACCTAAAGTTATCATATATAGGAATGCCACCATTTTGAGTGGTATTATTGAGTTTAAATACACTATAAGGATCTAAATAAAATTGATGAGGGTTGGATTATATGATTTGTATTTCCATCAACACCTACAGTCTGCACATATATGTGCCTACAACTCACAAGATAAAGCATCGAAGATAAGAACCTGCAGACATGGGCACTTATCATTTGAGTTGGTTGTAAGACCTAAAGTGAATCATATGGATTCAAGCACAAATTTTAAATTTTTATACATACTTACATGGCCCATTTTTCTCCAAGATAGTCAATTATAGTTGATTTTTGTAAACAGTGAACTACAACATGGTGCTTTCATGATTAGCTTAGCATGGATATGAAGTGAAGTAATCTTGATGACTATAGTATGATATTTATGACTTCAATAAAACCTTTTAGTAATAATAAAATATCTAAACCATGTAATACCACTTATATGCACCTCCTTCCTAAGGTAAAGCAAAGTTACACACAGTCAACACTTGTTCTAAGTCAAGTACAAAGTATGCAAGAAGGAGTGGGAAAAGAAAAAAATACTATTGGCATGTTATAGAGATTAATAACTCTATTTTACATAATATTAAATGATAAAGTAAACATAATATATAAATGGGGGGGGGGGGGGTCTAATCTCTAAAGTATATCTACAGTCCTAGTCAATCTTGCATAGTCAACTCTCCCAAAGGTCTGTCTTGTATTTTAGAGTGTTTGTAGGTGTTGGGAACATAAAAAAACATTTAAAATATATAAAAATCATCCCCATGAATTTTATAATCTATTCAAATCATTATTTTTCTTAATAATATAGAGGAGATACCCTCTACTCTATCTCAGATAGAGGGTACTTCAAGAAGCAAGAGGTTTGTAGGCTTGCCAAGTGAATGATGAAAGGAAGGTGCAAAAGTTGTTGAAAACTTTCACAGAGGTTTGGAGAGATAAGATAAACATGTAACCACATAGGTTAATTTTCATAGATGATATAATCTAAACATGGTGGTCTAAACCTACAAATATTCAAGCTAACCACACTAGGTCTTGGTTAGACCTAATGGATAAGTAGATGACAATACCATTTTTAAGATTAGATGAAAATTAAAATCATTGAAACATATTTTTATAGAGGCATAAGTAGTGTTAAATCTGTTTGAATACATGGTAAACCATAGGGAAACTTCATTTTGTCTCAAAGCTAGTTTAGGCCTGAACAAAACAAAGAAAGGAGCTCGAGTAGGCAACTTTGAGAGCTCACACCTGTTAGGAAAATTTTCATGGGAGTATAAGAGGTTTAGAAATTTTAGGGGATTTCCATAGAAAATTTTTAGTGAATTTTTTTGAAAGATTGAATGTCACATCTATATGAAACATCCTTATGGGGAAAAACATCTCCAAACCCTTGATAACCCTAGTTCTAGACCCAATTGGGAAAATGAAGGAGAAGAAGAATCTATGAGGCATGGAATGAGAATGAAAGTGGTTGAAAATTTTAGACAACTCTCTAGATCTCCTTCCCATGAAAGTTGAGTTGTACCCTACCTATATGAACAAGGTATAAAATGGCTTTATTTGATTGATTTTGACGTTTTTTAGGTTTTAGGGAGAGTCAAAGGATGAAAAAAAAATTGGGAGAGATATTGGCACTTCATATAATCCCTCGTGTACATATATTGTAGAAGAGAATATCAAAAGTGCTTCTGCAAGTATCTTCATCGTAGCTAGTCTAAACTAACATAGTGAACAAGATAGTGGGAGAGTGATAACTTCAAGTGGGAGATATTTTAATGATTTACTAAGTAATATAAGGATAATATGAGTATTTAAAATTTTATTTCACTCCATTTTATGGATTATATTAGAAAACTGAAGGCAAATTTTGTGCCAAGTGTGAGGGGTGAGTGAAAGAGGAGTTATTGAGACTACATCTAGTCATGAATCATATATAGAATACTATTAATGATTAGGGATACAATTAGTACATGGTAGATAATGTATAAAATCCCTCCCCCTCATTTCAATCATCACATATACCCTTATTTAGTTGTGAGACATTCAAAAAGGGCCAAATGATGAAGGTAGTTTTTTGAAGAAGCAAAAGGGGTCCCACGCCACATTTGAGGAGTTTCATGACTTTGAGGGACATTTATACTATGAGAAATTACATGGTATATTTATTAAGTAATTATCCATCATGTGTAATTCCACATCTTAGTTTGACAAGTGTCTTTATGACTCTTGGACTTCATTCTCTTCTTCTTTCTCTCCAGTTTTATAAATAGTGGCCATTTTGGCTCTTTTAGACTAATACCACACCATTTATGGTGAAGCCCTACTTGTTTTGACATTTTAATTTACCATATACAATAAATTTAATATTTTTTAATTTCATATCTATTGTTTTCAATGTGTGTGAAGAGACATATAGTGAATAGTTAAGAGATATCTATCTATCCTTGCTTTCTCTCAATCCTTCCATGTTTGTTGCAAGTGACTTCACTCTAGTAGGTCATATGAAGTGTTTTTAAGTTCATGGATATGTTATCAAGTGTATAACAACCCCTTAATCTCTATAATTCATCTATGTTTTCACTTACCTTGGATAGTCTTCATGCAAATCACCATCTTATTGAAATACTAATTCTAGAGTATTCTAGGACTTAGAAGCTAGTTTGTATGCATTGTTTCTTAGTGAAAGAAGTATGATAGTATTAAAAAAATACTTATAGTGTATCACCCACTTATATTATTGTATTTTCATGAAAATTCCTATCCCTTTTCCCACAAATAATCAATTAGTTTAGGTGATAAGTACTTCAAAGTATAGTCAGGGAGCTAGCCTTAACACAGAGGTCTACTTTTGCTATAAGTACACCCACAAACCTAGACGTATTCCCATGTTTCCAAAATATAGAAGAGGATTGAACAAATTTTTATAGGGTGTAACATTTAGTGACAATAGTTCACAAGGCCTTATTGGAAATCCAAATTTTTCTATGTCATGAACTTGCAAAATATTTAGATACTACAATTGAATCATCATCACAATAGGAGGTTTCATAGGATTTGAATGTGGAACTACATAATTATAGAGATAGCCAACAATAAAAATCTCTTATCAATCCATGAACCAAAATAAAATATGACCTGATAGAGTCTAGTGATGATGACAAAAATCTTGATTTTAAATGTTTTTTTGATCCAAAATTGGAAACTAAATCTGGATTAGTTCAAAACATAGATCAATTGGAAGAAGATAGAATGTGTAACATAAAAATTCCATGATGAGAAGGTAAGATCATTATATAAGATGGTATTCCCAATTAATCAATTAAATTATGTCAAGAGCCATTGTGAAATATTAAATGGGACATTAGAATAGAATCAGTTATGAATCTCACAATGGTGGGAGACTATTGGGAATAAAAGCATATTTAAAAGGCCTTATAATTTCCAAGGGAATATCAAGATGTGTTCCCAACCAAATTATCATTGGTAAAATGTATATATCCATCTATAGGATAAATGCATATATAACAAAAAGAATGTGCTCGACCTATTAAGTAGCAGTCATATAGATTAAATCCTAATATAAAAGTAAATGTAAATGTTGAGTTGAATCAAATGCAAGAAATTGTAATCATATATCTAGTATAAAATGAATATTGGATAAGTCCCATAGTGGTGAAATCAAATAAAACTAGTGATATACACGTTTTTGGGGATACCACACACTCAACAATGCTTACATGAAAGATCCTTTTCCAATACCATTCATATATGAACCCCTTGAAGTAATTATAGGACATGAAGTGTGATCCTTTATAGATATATTCAGTGGATACCATAGATTATGATTTCAGTAGAAAATCAGCTAAAAACTACATTTGTAACTAAATGGGGTTCATTTTTATATAAGATAAGGGCTTTTACATTGAAGAATGCACCTAAATTTTTTTCTAGAGCTGTACCAATTGTGTTCAAATATTTCATTCATGATTTTTTAGAAGTATATTTGAATGATTGGTCCATTTTATCTTTGTTTAAACATTTTTTGAAGTTGTGACCCATTCTAAAAGGGTGCCAAGCATTACACATTACTCTAAATCTAAAGAAATTATTATTTTCCACACCTTTTGGTGTTTTGCTTGGCCATGTTGTATACACAAATGGAAATTTTTTGATCTATATAATATTGTTGTCATCATATTGATTCCACCTCCTACCAATTATATTTAAGTACACATATTTCTCAGTCATATGAGATATTTCATAATGTTTATTAAAGGGTACGTAGCTATATCTGCACCCATAGAAAAACTATTGCACAAGGATATAAAATTTGAATGGAAAATAAAATGTCAGACATCATTCACTGATCTAAAATATAGGCTCATAACAACACTAATTTTTATCTTTCCTTACTAAAATAAGCCATTCCACATGCATGTAGATGTTTCTAGTACTATAATAGGGGTTGTTCTGGCATAAGTAGGTGATGGTGGACTAGTTCATCCTATAAATTTTTCTTGTAGGAAGCTCTCTAAAACTAAGAAAAAATATACTACTACTAAAAGGGAGGGTTTAGACATGGTTTTTTCACTATAAAAGTTTTAATACTACTTGTTGGCTACACCATTTGAGTTCTTCATATATCACTAGGCATTGCAATACCTGGTTAATAAGCCCATGTTGGGAGGATGTATATATAGGTGGATTATGTTATTTCAAGAATTCTAATTCCATATTAATGTCAAGTTAAGACACAAAAATTTAGGGAGGTATCACATTAACATACTTCGTAATGGGGATGAATGAAAAGAACTTGAAGATGAATCTCTATATGTGCATCTTTTCAAAATTGTTATAGTTCTTGATAATATGGAAGATATTAAAAAATTATTTGAACAATCAACATTACCTACATATTATATAGAGCAAGATAAAAATAAAATGGTCACCTAAGCTATTCCTTATAGCCTCACTAATGTGTTTTTATACAAACTTGACAATGATGATGTAATGTAAAAAGTAGCTCTATATCATGAATGACCTTAGTTATTACAAGAAGCACATCAAGGGATTGTAGGAGGTCATTTCGTAGTTGAAGCTACTGCAAGGAAAATTTTATAAAGTGGGCTCTAGTGGCCTACATTATTTTAGGATGTGCATAGAGTCATCAAACACTACAATGTATGCCAAGGAATGGGAAAGCCAAATCAACAAGATGAGATGCTTTTGGTGTCAATGCTCATAGAGTAACCTTCTGAGCAATGGGTAATCGACTTTGTTTGTCTTATAAGTCCACTAATCAAATTAAGTCATGTGTGATATTATATTTTTATGATAGATTATTTTACTAAATGGGTAGAAGCTATTGCCACTCCAAGTTGTGGTGCAAACGACACTACTAAATTTTTATATGAAAACATATTTTCATAATTTATATGTTCAATTAATTTGATTAGTAATAGAGGTACACATTTAATAAATAATACTATTAAGACTCTCATTATGATTTTATGATATCACACCATAAGCGTACAACTTATCACCCATAGGCAAATGGATAGGTTGAAGTATTCAATAAAGTATTGGAGAAAATGCTCACAAAAAAATTTAATGTATAAAAGGATGGTTGGGAAGATCACATACCTATGATTCTATGGGCCTATACAACACATTAAAAAAGAGCTATAGGGTTTTCTCCTTTTCAACTAGTATATGGTTTGTGGGTAGTAATGCCTATGGAATATATTATTCTTAATTTGTGCATTATGATGATTATGTGATTAGGGGATCAAGATTCACTAAAATTATGAATAATGGACTTAACAAAGATGGAATAACATAGATAAATGGATCAATGGATATAACATATTAACAAATAGAATAAAAAAACATGGCATGATTGTAACTTGCAATATAAGGAATTTTACCCAGAACAAGCAATTTTACTTATAATAGTAGATTTAAAGAATTCTCAAGACAGTTTCACATTATATGGAAAGGACCTTATATTATTCACAAAGTATCACAATAGGGTATTGTAGTGTTAAAATATTTATAGGGAACCATACTGTCAAGATTTATAAATGGTTCTAGCCTTAAGCCTTACTGCCTTTAATATCTATCAAAAGCTAAAAATTTAAGTGGGAGCTGAGTGGTACCATGTAATTAGAATATATTTAATTTTTTTTTGTTTAATTTTTTTATGTTATAATGTTTTTACAGTCTATTCATTGTATTTTAGCACATCACAATAGTCTGAAAGTAGTTATAATTATAAGGTGTAATTGCATTCTAGAGATAGCTCATAGGAGATAGTTGGATGTAACTACATCAGGGATATCAATTAAATATAAGTAGGAAAAAAAAGATAGGTAGGAAAAACTAAAGGAAATGGTCATTCTAGACCATTAATGATGTGATGTTTTAGAATATTACATTATTTTTTAGGTAGATTGAGTAATAAATGGATAGATGGAGTCATAAAACAAATTAGATAGATAAAAGAACAACCAGTCACATCAAATAACTATGAAAGGGATAAATCAAATATTTTTAGTAATAAAATGTCATTGTTAGGATAGCTCAAAAAAATTGATATTGAGGAGAGAAACACCCATGCACAAATATAGATGTGTAAAAGCAAATCCTGATCCCAAACATCAATCATTTATCATAAAGTACCGATATAGCCATGGATAGATGTTATTTGTTGATCCCACTTATAGATGTGTAGAAAGAGGATATGGGGATAGGGTTAGGTCTTTACCACACTAAATAAAATTTCCTTGACCCCTTTCATTTCATTGACATAATAAAAACTACTCTGTTTACCCAAGATCCTCAAGGAGCCACATTATTTGTTACCCTATCATGTCAACATTGTTATAGGTGCAATCACTGAGAGGGGGGGTGAATTAGTGTGTGAATATATTTCAATTACAATTGAATTCCTTTTAAACTATTAAACAATAATCATATATCAACTTGATCAAGCAACATTAATAAGAGATCTCATTCATTCGTTGCATACACAAGATCAAACACATAATATAAATTTCCTATATGAAACCCTCACGGGTATTAAAATCCACTCTCAATCCTAAAACACATGGACTATTGTCGTATAATAATTTATAAACAAGATACTGATCAAGTCCTCTAGACCAAAAAACCTTGATCATGTCCTCTTGAATAAAGGCCTTTAGTGAAAACACTTGCTTCACAAGGAGCAATTACCCCTAAGGAAGATCAAGTCCTTTAGACCCTCCTTGAATTGAACACCTCCATGTTAGAAATAATGTCTTAAGCACTTGATGATGGATATATGTTTATCTAACCCCTACACAAACTCTCTCTCTCTCTCTATCTCATATAGAACTCTCATATAGGCATGCCACAATCTCTCTCATTCTTCACTCAAGTTGTCCTCATATGCACACTCAGACCTCTTTACATATCCTAAAATATAATAGCACTATTTTGACATCATATATATGAACTATAGGTCATACACACAATCCTGAATCTACTCTTCTTATCAACTCCTCAACTAGGAAGTATACCTCTCCTTCACTCCATAACTCTCACATACACCTTGCACAACACTTCTCCAAAGTCTTCCACAAGTATAGAAAATAACACATTTGGTTTCACAATTTATAGAGAAATCATGAATTATTAATTCCATAATATTTTATTATTTTCAAAAATACATTCCTTCACCCTTAAGGCATTTCACATCGGTCACACTTAAGCACAATCCACTTTCAAATAGGCCTAAGTCACTTTTAGGTCCTATGGAGACCCATTCAACCTTTTGACACTTCTCCAAGAGAATTAATAATATAATAAAAATTTAAAAATGCATAGACCCATTCCAAATGACATATATGTCCTCCTTAATTTCCAACAATCTTCATAGTACACTTTTACTTAAGCGTAATTTACTCAAACAACATTTTGTACACACAATTATCATGAATGAACACACAATCACCTTCTAAACCTTTGTTCATACTACATATTATTCTTAAAAAAATAAAATTTCACACATTGAATCCTTATGGAGTTTAAAACATTATCCAATACCTAATTCATCATTAAACATTGAAACAATATCATCACAATCTCGAACATCTTTCTTGTGTCACTTGTAGAACACAATCGAACACATAGTAAACTTTCGAGCTCAATATATTTGAATATATATATACTTTTACATATTAAAATATATATTTTAATATTTTCCTTGGATTAATTTATAACTTTTATTTTTATACCATGGTCAAATTATGCATCAATCAAAATGTATAGCTCAAAAACCAGAGAATGGTCTTTCCTTTGTTAAATTCAAATATTTGAATGCAAACCGTCACAATTAAACCTTGAACACCATGCTCACATCTTATGCCCTCACTACATAGATTAAATATAAACCATAAATATTATTCTAATTTTAACTCATAGTATTCCAATGCTCAAATCTTAATCCTTGAACATGTTGACATCGTCTCGTGCAATCTAGAAACTTTGACTCAATGATCATTGTCAATGTCTTCAGATCAGTTAGGTCTTTATCATGTAATGTGCATCATTTAATAAATATATAATAACCCTTTATAACCATTATATACCTTTTATTATTGTTAAACCTTGAACACTTCTTACCATTTGACTCAACACGCACCATTGATCTTGATCTGTACAATCACCTATGCATCATTGGATCTTCATTTGGTCATGATATTTAAATCTATCAACAGAAAAAATATGACCTCTTTGACTTATTATGAATCATATATCTTCACTTTACAATCACCCATGAGCCATTATATGTCCATCTAGTCCTGATCTTTAACATTGTGCAAAAATGACTATGGGGACCATTGCTCATCTACTTGGAAGGCCAACTTTGCACCTCCATATAGTTTTCTTAGATCAAGTGTATGTTCTCAAATTCCGACCATATAATATCCTCACATAGGAGAATATAACCATGTGTCAATATTTTCTTGAAACACTCATATGTGTGATATATAATGACAAATAAATTATCACTCAGATTTATCTGTTCACAAAACCAACTATGTCAAAAACTTGTCTAGGAGGGGAACTTTGAACATGCATATATTTTGATGTTATTAATCATATGATTTAAATTTTTTTGACTATAAACTAGGCATAAAACTGAATAAACCCATATTATCAAATTTTCCTATTACATCTACATGTGGAAATGGTGATGTTAACAAATTGCCTACATAGATTTTTTACCAGTAGACCCAACATGTCTAAATGAAAAAAATGGACTACCAGATGAATTAGTCTAATGAAAATAAGCACTAAAATCTTATAAAACCTCTGATAATACCCCTTGAACATTATAAAATCACCATACTTATCCTTGAAAATATTTAACCATGTCAAAATGGAAGATCAACCAAGCCAACTTCAAGCACACTAGGATAAGGACATTACACACTTTGTCATTATCACTTAGGCTAATAAATCACTTCATCCACTCACATGGAAACCTCCATGACATCATCATTAAATCATTAAAAATTATCCAACAATATCCCCCTTTATCATTGATGTCAACACACATCATATACAACTCAGCTTTCTTCTCTTTCTTCAAGTACTCTTATAATAGGAACTTTATGTCCCTTTGACACAATGAAAAAGTGGGAACCAACTAATCCTAAGGACTTTAAAATACAACCAAATAGAATAATACCATATTAGAAAGATAGTATAACCTCCCCCTTACCTTGAGTCTACCTCTTGTTTATCTTGACAACTTCCTTTTGCTCCATGCCAACACTCTCTTCAACCAAGCACTGTAACCAATGAAGAAAGGAACATGAAAAACAATAAACTAAGATAAATCACCAAGAAACATATAAGAGGGACACCCCCTATTATCTCTGATCTATTTCATTTCTTGAGCATATTTAGATCTTCACACACCATGAAGAACCACCATACAAACTCATTAGCCTTCTCTCTTAAGCTACCACAAGGACCACCAACCAAATTTCATGCCACTCAACAAATAGGAAACATGATCTCAACCAATCTTATAACTCTCCTTGAAATAAAGATACCTTTATCATTTGGATAAATTGAGATAAAAGCATTGTTCTTCAAACTAGGCATGTCTAGTCTCCTTGTAACCCTACCTAGAACATATAGATCCCATAACTTATAGTATATGTACCTTCAAAACATGAAATTTAATATCTATATAAATATCATATTCCCCCTTAAGAAAAAATTTCATCTCTTATCTCATCCACTACAACATACCTTCTTCACAAACCTACTAGCCAATTAGGCCTCCATCTTGACAAAAACATGAATAACTTGAAAACACAAACCTTTAGATCTCTATGAAATATGATTTGAGAACCCATTTGGAAAAGTCAAATTATTAATAATCTTAAAACCTCAAATCATAAGGAAAACCACTTTTCTAGCATATCCCAAAACCCTAAATTCTCTAAACAAGCAAAGTCAACAAACCTCATTTTGGTCAATGCACACTTCTAAAAACTTCTTACACACCTAGAGACAACCAACACACACTTCCAGACCAACATTTGAGATTTTACACCTTTGGTAAACCATACATCCTATAACCCATTTTAGGACCTACAAACTCTTAAGCACAAATAGGGAAACTTGAGAGAAACAAAAATCTCCAGATTGACTTCAACATACCTTTTAACCACAAAACCACCTACAGCATGCTAAGATAGGGTCAACATACATTTCTATGCAAAAATATCATATTGACAAGCCACAAATCCTCTAATTCCACTTGAAAACCTTTAATCTGACGCTATAGATATTTATGACATCACTCTGACATGACCACAACATCTCTTCCACTTGAACATCCCTGCTCCAACTGAAAAACACTCATTTCTATCTTTTAAGGACCATCTAAAGAACACCATAGCAACACTTCTCGATTGAAAAGAGTATCTTAAGAAGCATAGATAGATATCCTTTGCACCACAATGCTCTAGAACAAAGTGAAACTAGGAATGGCCCACATCTCCTTAATAACCACTAGAATCCTCTTATAGCTATAAGACTTCTTTCTCTTATTATTAATCTTCTCAGTCTTAACTATGAGAACTAGTTCATTTTTTATATCAATCTCCTTCTCTTTCAAGATAGAATTGATAGCATATAGAGCAACTATGGAATCTTCACATACCTTTTCGTTTGAGGAATCAACATTGCAGTTATGAACCTCATCACTAGGCATGAGGTTCACCTTGATTACACCTTTTGAATGATAACCCCCCTCATATTTCCATACAAACTCATTTCTAACAGGGCTTCTAAATTCTCTAGCTCTATTCCCAAACTGATTACAAGTATAGCATCAATAATTGAAATTTGCATACCTTAGGACATTTGCTTGTTTGATCTATTGTATTCATTCTTTGAGCACCTTCATTCCTTGTCTGATGATTTATTTTCAAAGGTTAATTGTCCTTAATCACATTAGTATTCATCCTATCTTGAGTTAGAGTCTCTGGTTCTTCTTTATAGCCAAGACTAGTCTTATCATTTTCATTATTTTGATCATTTGAATATTGTCTAGATGACTGGAGCTCTTTTCAAATATCAAAAATTACATTACCTTACTACATGTCTTCTCTAACTTAGATCTCAATGAATCATTTTCAATTACATACTTTGAACATTCATCTTATTTAGCTTTCAGACTTATAGACAAAACTTCCAATTGACAACTAATATGATTGATCATATCTTCATGCTCCTTGGCATCTTCATTCATTCTTGCATCAAAAACAATAAATTTTCATCGAATTTATTGATTTTGGATTTCATCTTCTTATTGATCTTCTTCTCAATCTTTAGCTCTTCATGAGGATTTATCAACGTAGTCTCATAATCTACCTCATCTTCATCATCATATGAAACATACCAAGTAGAATCCTTTTGATTTGAGCAAATACGTTCCTCATCCATGAATAGGGCCTGATATTTAACAATACCATCATCTTCATGATCATACTCTGACTTCACTCTCATTTTATGAGCTACAATCTTCTTTGGTATAGAGACTCTTCTTGTCCTTGAAGTACTTCATCTTGTTATTAAACCTTATAATTTCCTTTTTAATTTTATCAGACGTAAATGATCTCTTTCCATCATCATGACCTTGATCATGCTCTTCATCATCATCCTTATTATACTTATGAGGGCACTTATTATCAAAATGTCTTGTCTCATAATAATTGAAGTATTTGAGGAGTAATTTACCCTTATACTTGCATGGACGTATTTTTAATTTTATTGAAATCAAAGCAATTAGTTTCTCTTCATCTATATCATAAATGTGATCCTATTTGGATTTCTTACCTTGGAACTTATTTGGTTTCATATATATTTTGAATGATGTTTCATTCTTTGGTGGTATATCATCATTCTTCCTCATCTCATAGGCAGTAAGTGTGCCATGCAATCGATCCACATTTAATTGAGTAAGATAATGACTTTCTTCTATAGTAGAAACTTTCAGATCAAACTTCGGGGATAGATATCTTAATACATTTTGAACAATAGTAGCCTCTTCAAGGTTCTCTCGAAGACCACTGATGATGTTCACAATCTCATCAACTCTCTATAGAAAGGATGCCATAGAATCTTCTTCATTCATATTGAGACTTTCAAATTGCTTTCTGTGAGTCTACAACTTAGCAAGATTGACCTTTGAATATCCTTCATAAATAATCTTAATTTTGTCCCATATCTCTTTAGCATATTTACAATATATTACCTTGGTGAACTTAGTGTCCATAATACCATAGGTGATGGCATTAATTTCCTTAGAATTATTTCCAACTAGTTTATTGTCTATAACACTAGATGGAGGAGTATTAGGAACAACATACCCATCCACAACAAATTGCCATACATCAAATTCTAGGGACATAATGTATGTCCTCATCCTTGTAGTCTAAAAAGGATAATTGGATCCATTGAACATCGGTGCTTTCTTAGTAGAGAAACCTTCTTGATGAATACCCATATTGTTCCTTGGATCACTTTCAAGATATTACACCTTTAGCAAAGGACATGATCTGAT
Source organism: Torreya grandis (assembly GCA_037957365.1). Taxonomy (NCBI): domain Eukaryota; kingdom Viridiplantae; phylum Streptophyta; class Pinopsida; order Cupressales; family Taxaceae; genus Torreya; species Torreya grandis. Next base: position 1,068,177 of record JARHVA010005859.1, read on the forward strand.
ACCAATTATTATAGGTACAATCACTGAGAGGGGGGGTGAATTAGTGAGCCCAGATATTTCAATTACATTATTGTCCTTTCAAACTATTAAATAATTATCATATATTAACTTGATCAATTAACATTAACAAGAGATCTCATTCATTTAATGCATACACAAGATAAAACACATAACACAAAGTTCTTGTGGGAAACCCTCATAAGGAATAAAACCCACTCTCAAGCCTACAACACATGAACTACTATTCTATAAAAAATTACAAACAATAGATTGGTTAAGTCTTTTATACCTGGAAACCTTGATCATGTCCTTCTGATCAAAGGCTTGTATGCATAAAACTGTCATTTGTGCAAAATTACAACTATTCCTGACTACATACTTACGAGTCATATTAGTGAGTCATCTAACATTCCAAGAATAAACTATCATTGGGAATCATCTAGATTCATATTATTTCCCTCGGTGAGGTATGAGTTATATAATGGATATACAACCTCATATCTTATATAATCTCACATCAATATTATGATTAGGGTTTTGCACTAGGAAATAGTTGATCTTTTGGGAGTTCTTTGTCAACAAACCAACTTCACTCTTACTCATATATTAAAACTATATATATAATGCCAACTATGAAAAGGAATATATTTTATATCTAATAAAATAATAGTAATTTTTAAAAAATTGGAAAGTGAAACAAGTGTATTTTAAAAATAATGTTTTTTTGGGGCGTGGTTGATAGTATGATCGATAATCAACTACGTGTTTGCCAGTCATGGTTGACAATTTAAAACATAAACCCTAGAGGTCTCTCTCATTCTAAATAATTAATAAAAATAAATAAATAAAAACCAAAAAGAGTATAGGTTATAATACTGCTACACTAAATGAAAAACCTAATTGTGACGAGAATTAGTAGAAGAACATTGAAAATAACTTAATAATTATCATAGTAGATCTCCAAATTTGAATGGAAATAACAAAATATTGCATCTAATTTCTTATATATATAAACACACAAACATACATATTATAAAATTTTATTATTTTTTTTACATTTGATGTTTTCATTACATTTACATTATTTTTGGTCTCATTTACATTAATTTTGAGACCTAAGTACTAAATATTTATAAGAAATTGTTTCTCATAAGTATGAATATTTGTTTAGGCAATGTTCGTAAGGATGAAACATTAAGATTTCTTTGTGGGGATGATGTTGTAGCATAATTTTTACTAGATCGTGCTTTTGCTGATGAAATTTTTGTCATAATAAAAACAACATACCAATTATATATATATATATATATATATATATATATATATATATATATATATATATATATATATATATATATATATATATATATATATATATATAAAACAATGATCGATGTCTTGTTAAATATTTTTAAATATTAAATCTCTTGAAAAACATGTTTCTTATAAGAACCACAATATTAGGTTGAGCATCCCTGAGATCCCCACAATATTTATTTTGATCCAAAAAGACTAATAGTATTCAACTAAAGTGAAAGAATGTTATCTATGAGTAATAAGTATATGACTTTTCTTATGGGAAATTAGGTTTATCTCAAAATCCAATACATCTATCTCAATAATTTTATAATTTAGATATATAAATATTTAATTAAATAAAATAATAAAATTAACATTAAGTAAATATATGTTTATTAAATAAAATAATAAGATATAAATTAATTATATACATCTATTCTAAAATAATTCAAAGGTGTATAGAGGGGTTCATAAAATAATATTAAATTATCACACATATAGATATAGTTAGGAGAAACAAATGGTGTGAGATAAATTTAAATATTAAGGAAAGAAAACCCATAAAATATTAAACGAACAAAGAACATTACCTAGATGGAAAAACATAACATTCTTCTACTTACATTATCATAATTGTACTATTATGTTTTTGGACATTATAAAGTTAAACAAATATTATTTGAAGACTATAATTCTCTTCTCTTGGTCTCTAAAAACATCTCTCTTTCTTATAATTATATGTAGATATTTGGGAAACTAATCTCCTTCCTTTTAATCATAATCACTCATCAAATACTTATAAAAATGGAGTGTCATTAAGATAAATATATTTTCCACCTTGTCCTATAACATATTTGGAATGTATCACTCATCTCACTTTAAAAATTAATTCATGGATGTAAACCCCAATCCTCATATGCCATTTCACAAGAAATAATAAATGACACATTATAAGTGAATAATTCAATTTTGAATAATTCTTGCTCTAAACACTTACTTTATTTTTAATTAATATGTTAGTCTCTTTCATTTAATATGCAGATGATACGCTTTCCTTTCATGTCATATATGCACTAATTTACATATGTATTATATAGAACTCAAATTCTTGAGTATAGAACATTATTGATGTGCAAGCCAAAACATAATAGGTAGTGTAGACACCTATTTTTGGTTCAAGGATTATTATTGTAATTTTTTTAGCATGGTTTTGTACATATATACCATTAGTATAAAAAAAAATACTTATGATTTATTTTTCATGTTTTCTTTCTATTTCTTCTTTATGTGGCTACCTTCACTCTTCTTTCTTCAATTTTATCTCTCCTTTAAGTGTTCCTATTCCTAGATATCCACTCATTTCCTCTTACTCTATATTTTTTGATTATAGGTCACAATTGATAGTTTGTTGGCATTAAATTGATCACAATATGTAATTCATTTATTTTAACACTTTTGTCTTTTTCTCTCATTTTCCCATTTTTTGGTTTTCTATCTATATATGGACCTTATTTTTTTATTTTCCCTTATTTTAATGTCATATTATATGCAAATATGTCTTTGATATGAATTATAAAATTAAGTGTACACACACACACACACACACACACACACACACACACACACACACACACACACACACACACACACACACACACACACACACACACACACACACACACACGCACACACACACACACACACAAACACACACATTTATATACATACAAAGGCTCCTATAGGAATTTTAATAAAAAGCAAAGAACAAATATCAATTGAGAAATATGTCTAACACACATTTAAAAATCTATATTTCCAATGATCAAGGTTTTAAAGTGATTTCAAGGGTTTTAGTTAGCTGCACATTTTTTCATAGAGAAAGACAAAATGGAATATTCATATAGTTGCATTAAATTATATGGGGAGATCATATGAAGTCTTATCTCTCATCTATGGTTATAATTCACTCACAAAATATAATAATTATAATTGCCATTATTCGAACCATGTGGGATATGTAGTTATAACTTGTTAAGAGGATTATGGGGCTAAATAAATTATATATTTGTATTCCTCTCGAGATTATGAAAAATTATATCAAATTCAAAAGAGAATCAAATATGAAAATTCTACCCAAGAATTTTATGTAATGAAGCCATGATTCTGTTAGAGGTACAATCACTGAGAGGGGATGGGGGTCAATCAGTGATGCAATATATTTTAACTTTAGTTCCAATCCTTTAAAACCCTTATTAAATTACAACAAGCATTCATAGAATATACAAGTAATTGATAACAATGAATAATAGATAATGAAAGATCATACACACAACACAAGATATGTGTGGGAAACCCTCTTAGGGAATAAAAACCACTCTCAACCCTGCAAACACATGTACTACTTGTCCTATAATATGATCATAAACATGAGACTGGTCAAGTCCTTCTAACCAAAATTTAGTGAAAAAATTATTACATAAGGATCACCTACCAATAATATGATCAAGTCTTTTTGACCACGTTTTGGTCAAGTCCTTTTGTCCGTCTTTAGTGAAACACCTATTTCACAAGGAGCACCTCCCCCTAAGATGATCAAGTCCTTCTGACCTATATTTTGAGTAACCTCCCAATACTAATGAAATGAACATCTCTTGATCATTAATTGCCTGCTAATTTGATCGAGATAAAATTATAATCATCCCCATTCACTTCTTCACACAACCACACACATCCAAAACCACCTTTTGGATCACTCTAGATCTCTTCACTCATCCTCAATATTCAAACCTACAAGAGCACTATCCTTGACATAAAAAAAATGACCTATAGGTCATACACACAATCATTTACCTAATCTACTCTAAAACCCATCCACTAGGCACACTCGCTCTACATCTTTCACACACACCTCTTCTCACAAGTCTCTCACATCTATATCAACAAGCCTAGAAACCATCATATTTTGTTTCATATTTTATAGAGTCTTCATGATTAATATTAACACAACATTCCTTTTTGGCCATAACACATGCCTTCAACCTTAAGGCATCTTCATGGGTCACCTTTAAGCAATAACCTTTTTCAAATAGGTCTAAGTGTGCTTTTAGGTCATATGGAGACCCATTCACCTCTTTGACACTTCTCTGAGCAAAATTAGAACACAATAACACTTTAACAATGCATGAACCCATGCCACACATTCTATAGGTCCTCCTTAAGTGATAACAACCATCACAACACCCTTCTGCTAAAGCTCAATCCACTTAAACAACATTTTTTGCACACAACCACCAGGAATAAACACACAATCACCTTATAAGCCTTTGATCATACTGAATATGATTGATCAAACCATCATAATCCACATAGATGGTCCTCATGCAGTCTATAACACTCTTCGATAGTTATTTCATCTCAAAACATCAAAATATCATCAAGAAGAACTCAATTACCCTTCTTGGGTTACTTGCAGAGTATGAACAAACATAGTAAACTTTGGAGTTTAATAAATTTGACTGTATAAATAATTAGATCAAATACATATTTTAGGATCCATTTTGAAGTCATATAAAACTTTTATTTTTACATCATGGTCAAATTTTGCATATATTGAAAGTTATGTCACAAAACTATAGATGGGTCTTCTCTCATAAATTCAAATATTTGAATTCCAATGGTCACTAAGCAATTTTTAAACGTTGAACATTATGTCAACATCTTGTGTCCTCACATATTAGATGAAATACGCACCATCGATCTTCTTAGAAATTATCTCAAACTTTAACTCAACTAAAATATTAAACATCAAACATGTTGACCTAATCTCATGCACCCTTTCAATATTGACCAAATGTGCATCTTTGATCTCTATAGACAAGCTTGGGCCTTACCTTGCAATGCTCACCATTAGATTTTTCTTAGAATTCTTGAGATTATGACACTTGAAACCTTTACATACCTTATGAGCCTTTATTGATAGTCCCTTACACTTGTTCCAATTGGTAGTCTCACATGAAATTTAACTCTTTAACTTGTCCCAAACTATTGATCTTTTTTAGTATGAACCGTCACTCACCATTGATCTTTTGTAAGACTAGTGAGCTTGTGACACTTGTCACATGTGCATATAACCTTTAACATGTTGAATTCATACGCACCCTTTATCTCAATATATATGATTAAGAACTCACTATTGATCTTTTGTATAAACGACCTCAGTCTTTGACATGGTTAAACTTGATGGTCTCTGACTCATCACTGTCTTCTAAAGAAACTTTGAAGCTTTATAACTTGAGCTAGACAACACTTCAAGTCTCTAAATTTTCAAGGTAGGTTCTTGACACTATAGAAAACATATTCATCTAAACTTTTGACCATTATTAAATTTATTTGTACTTGAATTAAATGCATAAACATACTGGTTCATATATATATGTATGACATGTAGTCGCGATCTAGCTAGGTATGGGAACCTCTACAATCTACCTGGAAAGCCAACTTTGAACCTGCATATCTCTAGCTTCAATCACTCGCATGACCTAAAATTTGGACCATGGAAACTTGGGACTAATGTGATCACACTTATATGACCAACTCCCCTTGATTCATCAATAAGTGGCAATGGTGATGTCAGCAAACTATCTACTCAAATTTTTTTGCCATAGACCCAATATGTCTAAATGATAACTATGAACTACCAAATGAAATCCACTCATGCACATAAGTATTCAAAAATAGAATATTTATAATGGGACATATTACATAGCCTAAAATCACCATACTCATCCCTAAACATCCCTAACCATGCTAAAACTGAAGAACAACCAAGCCTACTTCAAGCATACTAGAGCAAGCACACTTCACACTTTGTCATAGACACTTAGATTATCAAGACACTTCACCCACTTACCTAGAAACCTCTATGACATCACTGAAAACTCTCCAAATCATTCCAATCGTCAACTATCTCTAAAGATGCCTATAAAGTTATAGGGATTGAAAATATGTACATGGAAAAATAAATAGTACAAATAAACTATTAATGGTTTTATAATTATGCCATAGACTCTATCGGTGAATTATTGATTCTAGCACCTTTGTCAAATTTTAGTCAAATATTAAACTCATTATTCTTCGAGTACCATTAACTAGTTTAGAGTCTCAAAATCTAGTTCTAATCATTGGGTGTGTTCACTTCAATCTTATGTATATCTCCTTAATTTACCTTGTACTATCATTGATCAAATTAGACAACTAGTTTATATTTTAGCATTAGGTCAAATTTGAGTATTGTATATCACAATATTTCTATAAATATCCCTTATGCATTTATTTTATGCTTATTCTATAGTTTAATCAACCCTAAATAACATATAATTAATTTTTAGTGGTAAATCCTAGACTCTCTCATCCAACCTATGATTGTATACCCTCCTTAAATATGGGATTTGTTTTCTTTCTTGTTTTATACTTTGAATTTTAGGGTTTTTTTTCCTCTTCCTTATTTTAAGGTTAGGTCTTGTTTGGTCATAGATTGTGCCCTTGCTTAAGTGTACTTCATGTTCTATCTTAACAAAATGGATGGTTGTGATGTGAATGATTGTTAAGTGCATGAAAATGGAGAGGTAAAATTGAATCTTATGTGGGCATGCCTTTACTGTAACATAATAACCCTGAATGTTCATGGATTATTAGATATTCTTACGTTCAAAATTTGAAGATGTTATAAGAACAAGAATTGTAACATTTCAAGTGTATTTTGTAAATTACTTCTTTGTTAAAATTTTTTAAGTCTAAGTAGGTCAAGTATGTGAAATTTAAAGACACATATATATTTTTTTAAATTACTATATAGTCTATTTTACATCTCCTACCTAACTCAAAAATGATCAAAAATTAGTTTTTTAATATATATAGAAATAGGCCTAGTTTTTGACCTAAATTTATAATAATTTATAATAAATATAACTATCTTTTAATAATTTTACAAGTAAATAGATACTAAAGTTGATAAATAATGTAGATCAGACCATGTGTTTTCTTAACTACACAAAAAATAATTGATAAAATATTATTTTAAATGTATATAGAAATGGGCCTTGTTTGTGACCCTATTTTGTTTTCAATTATGGATGAATGAAATAAAATATACATACATAAAGATAAAAACCTTAATATAAATATTAAAAGGATTATATATTTATAATGGTGAGAGTGTGATTGATGCTGTAGACATATTTTCATGAAATATATCGATAAAAGTAATAATTATTATCATGCCTAATATGGATTGTACAATCCTAATAAAGATAGAAACTTTAATGTAATTCAATATAAGAATTAATCATGAATCTGAGTGTAAAATATTAATACTAATTTGAAAAGTTGCGTGTGTGCCAAATATAGATATCATTAAATATGTCAAGGAGATTATATTTTATGATTTGTTGACTACATTTAACTAAATTATAGTTGTTGAAAGGGGGATAGGAATAGACCTGAAACTCACTCCGATCTAGAAATGAATGTCTATTTGTAGAGGATCACTAAAATCAGCCTAGGGCAAAACCATAGATGTTGCTAACGAAAGGGAATGTCACTAGAATTATTTACTTTGTCTCTCTATAATGGTAAAATTAGTTTCAATTACTTATAATACCTATATATATAAATATAAATGTGTGTGTGTGTGTGTGTGTGTGTGTGTGTGTGAGAGAGAGAGAGAGAGAGAGAGAGGAGAGAGAGAGAGAGAGAGAGAGAGAGAGAGAGAGAGAGAGAGAGAGAGAGAGAGAGAGAGAGAGAGAGAGAGAGAGAGGAGAGAGAGAGAGAGAGAGAGAGAGAGAGAGAGAGAGAGAGAGAGAGAGAGAGAGAGAGAGAGGAGAGAGAGAGAGAGAGATCCTTATGCCTAAGTATGTGCACATATCCTTAAATAAACCTCATTTTCCTCAAAACACTATGTATTCTTGTGAGGCTAAAAATATAGAAAACATGGAAGTTTAATGGGATGAGATTACCCCAATCACCATTATTTATGATTGATCATTTCCTATGTATAAAATACTCTAAAGCATTGAGTCAAGCCACACATAAACATTACCTTTAATGTGAATGTTCAATTATTCTCTTGTGTTACATTAATGCAAATAAAATATGGGTTTTAAAACATGAACAATATTTTATCTTAACTTGGATTATCGTGATTCAAAATTAGATGATGAATAGTCCTAGTGACTGATTTTAAATATGGAAATAATATGAAAATTTATATTAATTTAGATTAGTGTATGGATGCCTGATAGATAAGTTGAAAGTGAATAACAAGTATGAGTTTTACTTGTATTTATGTGGGTTTATTTTGGTAATTTATCATGCCCCCAACATGATAGGAGAATGGATAAACCCATTATAATGATTTTAATTATAAAAATAAATCCATTTTTGGGTGATGGTTAGTAATGTCAACCTTATGTCAAATTCATCGAAAAAATTATCTAAGCTTGACATTAGTGTTGAGTAGATAGTAATGCAGATATGATCATCTAAATATGACTTAGTTTAAATATATAATTGATTTCACACAAAGTGAGAGGTGTCAGTAGGTGACTAATAGGAAAATAGGATGTTCATTCTCATATCAAGCATGTGGATGTGAGAGAATGGATAATAAGAGGCATGCATTT